>JANEYF010003361.1:0-55000 GCA_029963845.1 Rhamnusium bicolor | reverse complement strand
ACATTTACTTACTTACAAATAATTATTGCGTTCAGACAAAACAATTCACGCCGTAACCCCCCACTGTGAGAAGCACCCTCACTCAACCGCAAGCCAGAGCAAGAACTGCAATGAAACTAATAAAAGGCACACAGACACAACTATATCACCACCACCCACTTGCCAAAATAGTAATAAAGGCATTCCTAAATGCTCAAGGCTATATGTACAGTCATTTTAAAAACATTGCACATCAAAAATAAAAGTGAGGGATTCGCTCATAGCCAGGATAATGGAGGGTTAAAAGAGGCTCCAGACAATAAGTTCTTACTAATGAAAGTGGTACTAATATTTGGTTTAAATGGGGCATGTCGGCGTGCAGAATTGTGCAGCTTAACTGTAAAAGATATGGAGGACACGGGGAAAATTTTGGTTATAACTTTACCGGATTCCAAAACCAAAAAGAAACGTGTATTTACCGTAAGATCAGAGTGAAACGGATATGAAATTTATCATAAGTATTCACGATTGAGACCCAAATAAGTAAAACACTATAGATTTTTCATTTACTATAATCACGGTAAGTGCTTAATACAACCAGTTGGCATCAACAGTTTTGCAAAAGTTACCCAAAAAGTTGCAGAATGCTTAAAACTCCCAGATCCATACACTGGCCATTGCTTGAGGAGGACGTCTCCCACCTTCCTCGCTGACAGTGGAGCCGACATTCAAATACTTAAAAGGCATGGAGGATGACAGTCAACTAGTGTGGCTGAAGGGTATATCGAGGAAAGCATCGCCAATAAGTTGAAAATTTCACAAAGTATATTTCATCAGCAAGAACTAGTGGCACCTCAAGACATTCAGGGATGCAGATGGAGAATCATAATGTTTCCAATATTTAAATAAACAATTTTCTATCAAACTGTGATTTATTAACACTGACATTACATAGAAAAGTGACATTTCTACGTGGTAAAGTGCCACTTTAATAAACGATTTTGAATTTAGTAAAATAGCACATTATCAGTCAAAATGCGAAAAAATATTTTATTGATTAATATTTATAAAAATATTACATCAATTTAAACATAAAAAGTGGTCCTAATAATTAAGAAACTTTAGATAATTTTGTAATATAGTTTTTTACATAATATTTTATTCCTGGAGAGGGTTGGAACCTTTGATGTTAAGATAACACTGACGTAGTTTTTCACGAAACAACAAAACATTAAAACTAGTTTTAATCATCTCCAGATAATGCCAACTTGGTTGACGAAACGTGCGTCAAGTGCAGTATACCGGGTGTCAACGGAATCACTAGACAATCCATAGTTTTCAGAGCTTTCAAGATGTGTCTTAAACTTGGCAGGGGTAATATATACCGAACACGGCCATTTCTTCATTATTTTACACTTTTCTATCACTTCCGGTCCCCGGAAATGACCCCAACTTTGAAATTTTAAATGGTGGAACACTCTGTATATTCTTACATATTTGGATTCCGGAGAAGATTTTAAGTACGATTGCATAGTTTAAAAAAATTGAGATTACTTGATTTTTAGGGCTATTTTTATTTTTGCATCTAGAGTACAGTGAATGCACTCAAATCAATCAAATAAACCAGAACAATAAAAGAAAAATGTAAACCTGAGATTTTTCGAATTGGTTTAGTAGCTACGACCAACCAAAATTTTTGAAATCATTAATTTGTAATTATGTCAACTTTTTCAAATGACATCTTTTAGACACTCAGTAGTTATATACTAATTTTCACGACAAATCTATTGATACGTTCAAATCGGTTTGATATTAACCCAAATACACAAGTTCTTTGATGGATAATAATTAAAATATCGAGAAAGTACGCTTATCAGTAAGTATGCTTATGAGTAAGTGAGTATGCCGTGGAAATTGAATACAACTAGATTCAAAACATTCATTTTGTCAACAAAATAACTGCAAATAAAAAAGTGTGCTATTCGAAATGATTTATTTTAACAATAAAAGACATATTGAAAGATTAATTAAAATGTAGTAAATATTCACAGTGCATCCTTCCTTGACATTTTCTGACTCGATCAATGGTGTTTCGTATAATATTTTGCAACATAGCACCAGTTATACTTACAAAAATTTCGCGGATACAATTTTGTAAAATTTCAAATGTTTGAGGGCGTGTATAAAAATCTCGTTCTTTCACATAACCCCCACACAAAAAAAATCTAAAATGCTTAGATCTGGTGAGCAGGCAGACCAAGGTACAGGTTTGTAATTACTGGTCCATAATACCGGTTCACTAAATGGGCCATAACTCGAGCGGCATTATGAGGTGGAGCCCCATCTTGATGAAAATACATTTGTTCAGAAACTGCAAGTGGTAAGTCCATCAACATTTCTTTAATATCATTTTGTAGGAATTCTAAATATCTCTCCCCTGTCAAAGGTTCTTGAAAGAAAATAGATCCAATAATTCTTGTTCCAATCACCCCAGCCCACACATTTACTCCAAATCTTTCCTGAAAATTACCTTACCTCATTAAATATTGATTTTCCTGCACCCAATATCTATTGTTTTGTTTATTGTCGGTGAATCTCGACTCATCACAACACAATATCAAAGTAACAAAATTCGGAATAGCGGTATTGTTCTAGAGTAACCAGTCACAATAAGCTAATCTTCGGTTGCCATCATCTTAGTACAAATGCTGGTGTACTTGATATTTAAATGGGCGGTAACCATATTTTTTGAGAATATTTCTTGCTGATTCATGGCTAATTTGCACCTCGTGGCCAATTTCTCTAGTAGATGCAGCAGGATTCACTTCTACAAAAGCCAACACGTTAATTTCTGTCACTTCATCAACGATAAATGCTGCAGGATTGTTATCAATTCCTTTTCTGATGTGTTTCTCCACAATAATTGGAAAATATTGAAAATATGGATAATGTCTGTTTGGATACCTTTAGGCAAATAATTCTGCGGCGTTTCTGGCATTTTTGTGGCTCCAAAAATTAATAACTTGTCCACCTTTTCATCCCTTATATATATGTAAAACAATAACAACAATAATTAAAAAACAACAAACAACAACAAATTTAACGATCAAGAGCAAACTTATTAAGTTAACAATACACACGTATTTTTATTTATCAAACTTCTTGTTTCCACAGCACACTTTTATTATTTGCAGCGTTGTTTTGTGGACAAAATGAATGTTTTGAATCTAGTTTTATACAATTTCCACGGCATACTTGATAATCGTATTTTCTCTTTCTTAAATATTATTCACCAAAAAACTTGTGTATTTGGGTTAATAGGAAACCGATTTTTGATTTTAAGATATCAATGGATTTGTCGTGAAAATTAGAATTTAACTACTAGGTGTCTAAAAGAGGTTTGACAGAATTAAAAATTAGTAATTTCGGAAATTTTTTGGCCTATTTGATTGATTTGAATGCATTCACTGTACTCTAGATGCAAGAATAAAAATCGCCCTAAAAATCAAGTAGGCTCCAAATTTTTTTAAAACTATGCAATCGTACTTAAAATTATATCCGGAATCCAAAAATGTAAAAATATACAGGGTGTAAAACTTAACATTTCAAAGTTGGTGTCATTTTCGGGGAAACCGGAAGTGATAGAAAAGTGTCAAATAATGAAAAATTGTCTGTTTTCGGTATATATTACCTCTGCCAAGTTTATGTCTTACATTTTGAAAACTCTGGAAACTACGGCTTGACTAATGATTTCGTTGACATCCGGTATAGTGTTTTACCTCAGTATTATAATATTTAAATATTATAATATTGAGGTAGTTTTTCTTTCCAGCTTCTTGTATTTAAAATTCCTTTAACATTTTGAAATTTAAGTTCTTCAGTGCGTAAATTTCAAAATGTCAAACTATAAAAATTAAAAATTTTCGATAACCAAAAAAAAACGGGGTGATATATTTTCCTTCTGATTACGAAAAAAAAAATAGTTTTCAAACAACTTACAAATTAAAACACTTCACCTGTAGTAATACAATATAGGGACATTAATACACATATTTTAAAACAGAAATTTTTGTGGGGACATTTAGAAATTTACTTAATCAGCTACATAGGTACATTTAAACACATTAAATTATTTGTAAAGTTATGACATTTTGAAATTTAAGTTCTCAAAATGTCATAACATTAAAAAACTCAAAATTTTCGAAAACTGAAAAAAAAACGGGGTGATAAATTTTTCTTCTGAGTACAAAAAAAAATATTGCAAATGACGTACAAATTAAAACACTTCACCTGTAGTAATACAATATAGGGACATTAATACACTTAAAACAGAATTTTTTTGTGGGGACATTTTGAAATTTACATACCTACTTAATCAGCTTAATTTGTAGGTACATTTAAACACACTAAATTCTTTGTAAAGTTATGACATTTTGAAATTTAAGTTCTTCAGTGTGTAAATTTCAAAACGACAAAAAAAAATGTTTCGAAAACCAGAAAAAACGGGGGGGGGGGGTGATTACGCAAAAAAAAATAGTTTGCAAACGACGTATAAATTAAAACACTTCACCTGTAGTAATACGATATAGGGACATTAATGTACATATTTTAAAATAGACATTTTTGTGGAGGCGTTTTGAAATTTACACACTTACTTAATCAGCTATATTTGTAGGTACATTTAAACACTTTAAATTATTTGTAAAGTTATGACATTTTGAAATTTAAATTCTTCAGTGTGTAAATTTCAAAATGTCATAATTTTATAAAAAATCAAAATTTTCGAAAACCAAAAAAAAATTCCTTCTGATTACGAAAAAAATAGTTTTCAAATATTTTACTAATGATCTAGAAGTAATCTGGGTCGGCAGTGCATTTTTGTAACTTTTTTTTCTACATTTTTTTTCAATTTTTTCTGCAAAACTTCTTCATTCAGTACTGATAGTCCAGCTTTAAAATATTGCATGGATGTCATACTCCAATACTGAGATATGGCATAACCTAAATCCATCAGCCGCCACTGTACCGTACCGGTCGTTTCCTGCCTGTTTTTGTTGACTTGGATTTTGATTCTTTATCTGAAGATATATGGATATAAATTCGAATACAAATTGATGAGCGAATGAATAGTGCCTGGTAAGGAAATATTTTGATCTAATTTGCCATATTTAAAACTTGGTAGTTTAATCTTCGCGGCCGTTCTGTTTTTTCATCTGCGATTTTCTCGAAAACTGCTAATACTAGAAAAATAAGTTTCAAATAAAAAAAGTTGCCTCTATCATTTCTATTCTTCTCAATCTATTTTTATTTCTTCTCAATATACTTGGTAGCTATTTCAAAAGATAAAAAGTGTCCCGCTTACTATACTTATCCATGCAAATTCTCACATTCTATAGCCTTAATAAAAAATCTATATTTCCCACCCCTATAAAAATTTGACCTTCATATTAACAAATTTTGTTAACAAATATATAATGATAACACGGTAAAAAATTTAAACTAGTTCATTATTCCATTTTTGAGTTAGAGCGAGTTAAACGAAAAAATAATTGTTTTAATTATTGTGCAATTTTTTTCACATTTTTTGCCTATATTGTTAGTCTTCACCGACCAAAAGAGTACTTTCGATTCTATCGAGGGACAAGCCTCTGAACACTTCTGTTAAAGTCGCGTTACAGTTAATTTTTTTGAGAAATTTTCAAGTTCTTTTCAGTATATTTCCTCATTATGAACAATTTTTATTTGGAACATTTTTTGATTTGACGAAATTTTTTTTTTGGCCCTTTAAGACGTGTCCTTCCTGGTGCACCAATTTCACTGAAATTCAAAGGTTCGTCTTTGGACGTAACAGATATTATATATAGAATTTCAGATTTTTACGTTGAGATGTGCTTTAGAAAATGCGGTCACAAGAAATGACCTGCGACACACAGACGGCATGCCAATTCAGATAAATTTTCTATTTTTTTGGTCTTAAAACGTTCGTTTTCATCATGATCTGGAATTGGGTTTTCCTCACGACACCAATACTTTCTCTTTAGATAGATGTGAAAGTAATTTTTTTCATTTTGACATGAAATTGTTTTAACTGAAAATATCATTTCTATTTATTTTATTTACATAAAATACTAAAATGAACAAGATAAACAAAATAAAAAAAGATAAATGCGCGCGCGTTTGTGTGTGTGTGTGTGTGTGTGTGTGTGTGTGTGTGTGTGTGTGTGTGTGTGTGTGTGTGTGTGTGTGTGTGTGTGTAACATGTCACTTTGGCACCCTTCAGTATAGTAACAGTATATTCAACTTTTATTACGGTAACGGTCTTGAGCTACAGTTCCTCTTTTAAAATATAAAAACACCACTTTATTCTATCCGCAATGTTCTAGAAGCTAGAGTAACTCAGTGAAGAAACGGAATGCCAGGCGGTCTGTGAGTGTGTGTGGTTGTCGTTTGCATAGCAACGGACAACTTCACCTTACCAGTCGAAAATGATTTTCGGCGTACAGGCAGATTTACTTACTTATATCTTTGCTTTAAATAAAAGCAGAAATTCAATTTCACTTACTCTATTTATTTAAGACTGCTTCACAAAAGAATAAAAAAAATAGGTATATACACAATAGTTACATTATATTGCAAACGTAAATATTAACCTATATTACAACTAAGCAACCAGAGGAAACCAATCAGAGGTTGTGTAATGCAATAGCGATGATCAGTTATATCAAGTACAGCTAATTTACGGAAACTACTACTATGGTATTACTATCAACTGTTTACTATCAGCATCTACTAAAACAAGCAATCAGTGATTCGAAATAAAGCACAGTTATGGCAGCTACTACTACTGGTATTTACAGCAAGCGGTTAATAACTCTGATCACTAATGCTTAAGGCAGTATTACAGCAGACGGTCAGTGCAGCAGGTATTATCAGTGGTAAGCGGTTACCGAGCGCAAGCAAAATACAAGTGCAGGAGGTCAGTCCAGGGACAGACGGTATAGTTGACTGTCTAATCGCGAGCGTGCTATATCTTTAGACTCGCTCCTAATGTCCCTTGTTAGGACCTCTTCACTACATGTGGTGGACGAACCGGTTCATGCATTACCTCTCGGAGCACCTAGTGAGATTCTTTCCACGGATCGAGGATTAAAAACCTCACTTGTGAAACTTCGAGTGCACCGGATGAAACCTTTCCACAGATCGAGGATTAAAGATTTCACCGGCACTTTATTGCAGTTAAGACTGAGATGGGACTCTTTCCATAGATCAAGGATTAAAAGTCCTATCTTTACGTCAATACTAAATAAAGAAAAGACCAAATATTCCCGATGCTTGTCTAACTATACAGCAAGTTCAGTTCAGTTTTACTAATTCGGGCTTTCAAGTGTAAACTGTCTTTTAAACTTTTAAACCAGAGATATGCATGTGATTGGAGATACTCGAAGTTAACTTTCGTTGGTTAGTGAAAGATTATAACAATATGTTATCAAATCAGCCTCAAGCTTACTTTTTATACAAATTAGTTATAGTGAACACGAGTATCGGACGGAACGGTTTATGCCTTACTTCCCGGAGCACCTAGTGAGATTCTTTCCACAGTTCGAGGATTGAAAACTTCACTTGTGCAACTTCGCGTGCACCTAATGAAATCTTTTCCACAGACCGAGGATTAAAGATATCACCTGCACTTTTATTGCACCTACGACTGAGATGGGAATCTTTCCACAGATTGAGGATTAAAAGCCCTATCTTTACGTCAATACCAAATAAAATGACAACCGAATAATTCTGATGCTCGTCATTGAATGGATAACCCAACTTTATTAATGAATTGCGAAATTTCCCAGATATCTCTGACTTATTCGGAAAACAGGTACTTCCGACAAGATACTACAAAGGTTAATTCGGACACAAACGGTAAAACAACGGAAATAAAAATAAAAACAGAAAACGGTCAAAATATGCTTACCACTACCTGATTGCGGAGTGCACTAGAGGTCAGGAACTGAGTGGTTCTTGCTGGAGCATTCACTGGAGAACAAGAGATTTATTCAAGCCTTGTGATTCAATTTATACACGAACGCCGGTCACAGAATGGCGAAGATCCGTGCGATGCGCAAGCTGGTCGACCGCTGTCCGTGGCAAACGTTACTTGAGCTTATCTGGGAGCAACATGTTTAAATAAATTCCCTGCGTTAACCTATATAAACAAATGTTTATAAAATATTTCAAGGTTGGGGAATCGCTTTCTCATCATTTTTAAATTATATTTCCGAAAAGAAATAATTTAAAACAGCCAAGTACTAATATTTAAAAATAAATCAATTAACTAAACTAAATTAATTGAAACTACTTTCCTCTTATTTGATTGAGTACCATCACAATAAACTATTTATCATTAGAATAATAAACAAACTAAGATTACCCTGGGAAGAAACTGATTTGAAACAATTAGAGAAATAATTGTTATTTCAAAAATTGGACTTGAAAAATAAATTTTACTTTGGTTCAAAATGGTTTTAAAAGAAATGTTTACACAAGTTAGCGTATACAGGTTAACGTTTGTTTCAAATGCAACGTTAGTTTGCGTTAGAATGCCAAATATGTAAGGTTTATGAACTCTTACGTAAAACGAAAAACCTGAACACCTCACTAATCCTCGGCTAGCTCGTTATATTTTAGGTTGGGTTACCAGAATTATACCAGCGAACTGGTGCCTTTAGCTTCTCAGTAGCTACTCTAAATTCAAGAAATAAAAAAATCAATATTTGATCAGTGAATTTGGTATACCTTACCACACTTGAACTATTGAAACCTATTCTGGGAAATTAAACAACGTAGGTTCTATAAAATGTTTAATCATATCAAGTCAAGTCAATGGCAGGGTTTAAAGAAAATAATTATTTGCAATTAGGCATGTGATTTTTTTTAATTTATAAATTATCCCCAAACAAAAGTAAAATACCATTAGGTATACCAGTACATCAAGTTATTTTGTACTATAATGTATAATAATCCTGCGATACATCTTCTTTTCTGTACTTATATTTTCTCCTGGGTAGGAAATACCACGCAGGTTGCTATAGTTGCCCGTGTGTGCGATACTTGGTCGATGATCTAATATAGATCTATCTAAGTGGAAGCCACAAAGGTGCGACTGGCTTCCTGTCAGTGGTTTTTCCTTTGTGACTTTTTATTAAGTTATGTCCATCATTTAACTTAGCTACACCGTGCTGAGGACGTAGGAGTGTATGTAAAATAGGTATTAGTTAGGCAATCAGGAGATGGGTGCGACAGACCGTGGCTGAACGACGTTTCGGGCACATCGCCACCTTCAGGCTAACATACTGCTTAATGCGGCTTCTGTAACTGGGCCGATTACCGAAGCCGCGCTCGAAATCAGGAGATGGGTGCAGCAGACCATGACGCCTGGGGTGTGTCGAGAGCAACTGAGCGTAACATAGGTTTTTTCTAACGTACAGAAAGAACTGCCAGATCCCCAGAAAACGTCATGGTTTGAAAACTCGAGCACTACAATCTGCACCATTAAAACCAAGCCTATGGCTAAGTACTCACAACTTTGTGACTTGGACTCATGGAAGAGAATTAACTGCTTAGAACCTGAAGATGGCAGATGAGATTCTGCCGAAACGTCGTTCAGACAACCACGGTCCCTCACGGGGCCTAAATGCACAGTCACACCACCATCCAGCACAACTAAACTCAGTAGTAAAGACATTAGTCACACGCTCGCAGAGACTAGCAGATGCAGACAACCTCAAAGAAGAAATGTCAACTCTTCACAAAGCGCTGCGAAAGAATGGGTTCACACAAAAAGAATACAGAAGTTGTCAAAACCATCTCGGCCGAGAAATCAAGAGGACTCCGAACAACCCATAGCAAAAGCCTATCTGCCATACATAAAAGGAACAACGGATAAAATAAGCAAACTTCTACGTAAACATAAAATAGAAACAACTTTAAGACCGACAAGAAAATCAGCACCATTCTTGGAAATCCAAAGACCAAAATTGCTCTAGAAAAGTCAAGGGGTATATGAAATACCTTGCCAAGATTGCAACAAATCATACATAGGACAGACCAACAGAAAAATAAGTGCAAGACGTGAAGAACACATAAACGCTGTTAGAAAAGACGAGAGAACATCATCTTTAGCTCAACATGTCAAAACTACAGGACATAGGATTGATTTCGACAAAACAAAAACACTAGCCAATATCGAGCATTACAAGTCAAGAATCATCAGAGAAGCCATAGAAATAGAGAAAAGACCACACAATCTAAATACACGAGATGACACCCAAAGACTACCTACCACATGGAAGCCTGCTCTGGTATTGCATGCTGCTGTCCATGAGGAAGCAAGAAACATAACGCAACGAACACACGAAGAGAACCAACCAGAGCTAATCTAATAGGACCAAGTACACGGAGTCGCGCTCGAAATCAGGAGATGGGTGCAACAGACCGTGACATAAGCACAGACACACGCATGCGCGCCCGAACAGGACCGATTACACGAAGCCGCGCTCGAAATCAGGAGATGGGTGCAGCAGACCATGACGCCCGGAGTGTGTCGAGAGCAACAGAGCGTAACATAGGTAGAGTATATAAAGAACTGCCAGATCCAGAAAACGTCATTTCAGTTCGAGTTACCAGAAGCCGCAGTAAGCAGTTATCTGTTAGAACCTGAAGATGGCAGATGAGATTCTGCCGAAACGTCGTTCAGACAACCACGGTCCCCTCACGGGGCCTATCACCTACGCGGGAGTATACCCGGAAAACGAATTTATATACATATATATATATATATATATATATATATATATATATATATATATATATATATATATATATATATATATATATATATATATATATATATATATATATATATATATATATATATATATATATATATATATATATATATATATATATATATATATATATATATATATATATATATATATATATATATATATTTATATTTTATATATACTATATATATATATATATATATATATATATATATATATATATATATATATATATATATATATATATATATATATATATATATATATATATATATATATATATATATATACATATATATACATATATATATATATATATATATATATATATATATATATATATATATATATATATATATATATATATATATATATATATATATATACATATATATATATATATATATATATATATATATATATATATATATATATATATATATATATATATATATATATTGAAACAGTGGTTTCCTTTGTGTTGTTGAACGTAAGTTGAGCCCATCCTTACAAGTTATAGCCGTCTTGAAGACGAATAGTGAGTCAGAAACACGTGTCGGCAGATTCCATTTTTTTGCGGACATCACCCAGTATCTTTTTCTTCCTATTATATTTCATCCTGCAGTAACCTTCTATATTTTGTTACTTTAAACCTTGGGTAGGGAATTCCACGCAAGTAGCTATAGTTGCCTCCGTGAATGTTTGTTGCCCTGTTAAGACGGGGTCTCTCAATTGCAGCTACAAATGAGCGACTGACTTCCTGTCAGTGGTTTCCTTTGTGTTGTTGAACCTAACTTGTGCCCATCCTTACAAATTATATTCGTCTTGATAACGATTAGTGAGTCAGAAACACGTGGCGGCGAATTTCATCTTTTTTTTGCGGGCATCACCCAATGTCCGGATTTTTTGTAATAATGAAATTAGTATCATTATAAAAAGATATTTAAAATAAAAGAATGATGTAACATGAAACTGTATTAAATTAAATGACAATGGAGTTTAAATTAAATTAACTATTTATGAGTATGTGCTTTGGAGTTAAATTAAGGAAAAGATGATAAGATAGGTTTAATGGTTTGTAATGAGGAAATAAGATAAGCAGTGGCGTAAATTTGATATTTGAGCCCTCCCCGCGAAAAATGTTTTAGGGCCCCCTCACGTCGTTAATAAATAACATGATTTTTGTCAGTACTTTAAAACTTTTTTTATTGCCTTATTTCTATTAACTTCCTGACGGAGTTTAGCTATAGCCTATAGATGTAGTTCATTTCACGTCATCACTTTAAATTTCTAAATTTATTCGCAGTGTCTTTACTATAGAGCTATCGGCAGTATTGGCACTGCTATCGTAGCCCCAGAAGACATGCATTTCTGTTGTTATGGGGCTACGATAGCAGCGCCAACAGCTCCTATAGCAAAGGCACTGTGAATAAATTGAGAAATTTAAAATTGATGACCTGAACGCCAACATTCGTGACATGAACTATACCACTCAACATTTTGAAAGCCTTTTGATTTTGGGATATTTTAGATGACTTCATAATTCAACAATAACAAAACTTCAGTGAATTTAAAACAAAATAAATAGGTGTAGAATAAATATTTAAGTATAAACTTTTATTTTATAAAATATTACATTAATACAATACATAAATAACAAAACAACAAAATTTATATACGATTTATGATTATGCATATGTATGTGTCTACACAATTATTATTATTTATTTAAATTTTATGTTACATATACAATTAAAATATATAGTAATAATTAATTATATTTATTAGTTGTCTATAAATCCAACATCGATTTTGTAAATTAGGTAAATATTTTTTTCCGTGCTTTCATTTGTGCGAAATGTGATATTAAATCTGACATATCCATATTCAAGGCCGTTACAGACTGAATTGAAAGTATTGCTAAATCATCTAAACTATTTTGAGTCGTACTGTTTCTTAAATAATTTTTTATTATCTTTAATTTGGAAGAAACTCCTTTCAGCGCTAGCAACAGTGACGGGAAGGGTTAAAAATAACGATAAGACAGTGATAGTCTGATCAAAAGATGAGGCTAATGTAGCATTTTCCATTTATAAAAATTCGGCAAATTCAAAAATTGTTTTAAAATCTTTCAATTTGTCACAAATTAAACGGTTATTTCTTAAAATAAATAATTCAATGCCGAATGATTCAGATATGTCGTCTTTATAAAATTTTTGTAACTCATCACCTTTTTCTAAGATTTCCTGTTGTGTTAAATTGCAAAAATATTTAGGTAATAATAAATTAAATTTGTTTACAATATGTAAATGAGATTGAAATCTATTATTTAATTGTGCATGTATAATATCTATTGTAACGGTTCCACTTTCATTCCACGTTACAAGTTAAAAAATGGTCAAATTTTATTATTATTTCTAAAATTTAATGGAAGGTAACTGTACTATTTTGTCACTTTTTAAAATCAAATGCTGAATAATATTGAAACACCCTGTATTCAAATTCTTAAATAAGCCATCAGGCAAATTTGTTTATTCACTTTTTTTACAATGTTGTAATTTAAAAGTCACATCTTCTGACAGCTTTATAAATGGGTATTTGGGACATTATTGTATATAGTTATTAACATTTCATTTCACTTTTGTTGGTAACTAGCCTTCGATGCTAATTAGGGCAACGTATTCAGCTGGACGTACTCTGGATGTACATCTTCTCCTAAGTGGGGAATCAGAGCTTTCATATTTCTCAAGTTATTCCGAATCATAATCACACCACGAAAGGTAGTTTAGACGTATTAAAACAAACATTAACATTTCGTCACTTAAATATGGTCAACAATGCATCATGCGGTATCTGTTTTCCATTCATCGTCTTATATTTCTACACTGTGGATGTATTTCTTTGTAATTGTTTTTCTAGAATACTTAGAAGATTGAAAGAAAAATAAAAATGTAAATTTTTATAACCTACATAACTCAGTAACATAATGGAGTAAACAGGTAGGACGACTACTGATGAAAATAATGCTGGCTTATCAGTGCTCATATTGGTTGCGTATTTGTTCATATTGGAGTGTAGTTTGTATATTTTCTTACTGAAATTTCATTTCTGGCATGAAAATAAATTTGTTTTAGAAACATATGTCAAACGTCGTCTTTATCTGGTGGGATTTCGGTACAGTGCTGGCAAAACTGCTGTCACTGGATAGAATTCCTGTCAAACTTTGCTGTATTCGAGGCGGAGTCACATGACCTACTAGTACTCAGCACTAGATGGCATTCTTTAAATTGAGAGAAATGTTAAGCTTAGAGCTGTTTTAGTTTTCGCCCCTAATTAGAAAATTCGCTTTTCCTTAACAACAATTTCCTTAATTTCCTAACCTTTCGGTAGGCTCTTGAAACTGAGTCAAGTCATCAATATTTGTCGATATCATCGGCGCGGGCGCAGTGGTTCATGCGTAGCTAGGTTCACTTTGAACATGGAAAACGATCAGAAAGGAAACCAGGCGGCGGACTTTTCCGTTTGAGCTGCTGTACTGCACACATGTAGTGTGGAATCATTACCTTGATTTAACAAGATTTGTTAAGTCGCATCGTTAAGTATGGATTGAATAGTAATTTTCACATTATTGTTGTAGGAAACCTTATTAAGTCTAATAAGGCAAGCGTTTAGAATTTTGATAATATGAGGTGAGCTTGCCGTAACCATCTTTCTTTTTTTAAGGTTTCCGGGTACTGCATTATTTTCAGGGTACTGCATTACCTTCAATGGTATATTTTCAAGGTGCTGCCTTATTTTCGATGATACTGCATTATTTTTGATGATACTGCAATATTTTCGATGGAAATGCATTAATTTCAATGGTACAGTTTTTTCAACGTGGCCGTTTAAATTTCAACTTGAGGGATTTAATTTTAACTACGTTTGGATTTCAACATGGACGTTTTGATTTCAAATGTACCATTTTTTTTAACGTCACCGTTTTTTTAACTCTACCGTTGGGCTTTCAACTTTACAGTTGTAATTTATGGTTCCAAATTTCGTATATCGAAATTTTTTAATGTTTCAAGGGATTGCTGAAAAGGTATTTGTGATTGACTCATGAAGTTATTTTTTTGCATCCAAACTGGTCACGTGATGGCTAATATTTGGTAGGAGTTTCGTCAGCATCGCTGGATTATGCAAGATGGTAGTCATGGAGATTATCATGAAATGCAGGATTCTCTACTGAAGAACTAGGTGCCAACAAGCTGGTTGAAGCAGTTCGTAATTTCTCAGACCCAGTGAGATTAAGTACCTTTTTTTCTATTTTGGATGATTTTAACTGTTAAATCTTGATAGTACAGTGACTTTCCCTAGATCATTAATGATTTTTTGAACCATAGGAATATTGTAAAGTCAGCACTCATGCAGTAAGAACGAAAAGTAGTTTTAACCTTTACCGTACCCTCCATTTTGTTTTATTGAGGATACAGTTTTAGACAATTAGTTAAGCCATAAGCGTAACGTTACTTGTGCCTTATCTACTATTCACTCCTTAGTGAATATTTTTGATTGCCTTTTATTATCTTTTAGTTAAGCTATAAGTGAATAATTTTATGGCATTTTGTTTATTTGTTAATAAAGCTATGATATTAACGTTAATATCCCCCTGCATATTATTTATGCGTTATTTGCCTTAAATATTTTTCGATGATTTAATTGTTAGTAATTAAGTAGAGTTAGTCATGTACATATATGTATGATAATATGCCCCCTGACCTATTATTTATTGGTTAGTTACTGTAATTATTTTCAGTGTTTAAGTAGGTAGTATTGTCTCGTATACCTATTTTTAAATATTTTCTATGTTTAACGTGTTAGTAAGTAACATTTTCTCCTATACCTATTTAACAAAATTTAATATTTAACCTCTTTAATAAAAGTGGTGCTAATGGCATCTGGTGCTTTAGCTTATGACCTTTAAGATATGTTAAATTTTTAATTGTTTTAGTGATTAGGGTTGTTGCTAATGTAGCACATACATCGCTAAATACTGTTTATATATATTCATTTTATTGGTGTTTAGCATAAATTTTGTACTCTAGCTGGAGATATTACTGCCAAGCGTTTTTTGGCCATATTGTTGCAATAAATTTCTTTTGTTTTAACCTCTTTTTCTTCTTTCTGATCATACTAAGTGATCTGGCGCCCATTTCTGAACCCACACCCCGCTCTCCTCTACTAAAGACTGAATCTAAACATCAAGCTAGTCGTGCTTTTGTTACCACTCCCACCTAGGGCAACCCACCATCGGACTAGTTATTTGTCTGAAGCCTGAAGCTATAATATCAATCTAAAACAAACTAGAGTCTCACTTAAAAAAAGAAGTGAAGGGGTAATACTATTACTCTATAAAATATATTTATTTTAAAATTATCCTTTTTATCTGTAATCCGATGATCTATACATAGTTCATCATAATGTCGTTTAACTTTAGGTTGCCTTTTCATTTTTAACTCTGAGTTTTAGAAGCAATAAATATCGCAAACCAATGGGGTGGTTACTATTGGTTTGCGATATTTATTGCTTCTAATTTTATTTTTTCTAAATTATTTCTTGTTTCACTAAGAAAATGCATGTTTTTTTCAATTAAACTACAAATGTCAATTAAATCAACATTTATGTTTTGGGATATTTTGGACACAAAATTTAACTCATTGAAAATTTGTTTTAAACAAACACAAATTAAAAAATTTAAATTTTCAATGTTATTTAAAATGCTTTTTTGCATCATCACGTTCATCTTTCTTTGTAGATGTTAATAGTATCTTATTAAGGCACATTACAATATCTTTATAACGTAGCTTGATAGCTGTTAACGACTTAATTCGGTCAGTCCAGCGAGTTGGATTTAATCTTTTTAATTTAATATTTGAATTTTCATTAAAAGTTGACAATAAATTCCATCTCACAATAGGTACTGAGGTTTTATTGCTTGTCGAATAACGAAAGCAGCAAACAAATTTACAAAAATCTATTACAGTAAGAGGCCAGTTAAATACTATTTAACCACTTCAATGGATTGGAAGAATTGGTCTCATTTCAAAAGCACATAGAGACGCGTGTCAATCAAAATGAGTAACATGTGGAGCACTTCTTATAACGCGCTGATGACTCACGACAATAAATAATTAGGGGACTGGTGATGACGTTTGGCTTAGCAATTACTTACTAACGGCGGGTCCAGCTCAACGCGCTGAAGACTCACGGCAATAAATAATTATTATACTGGTGACGGTGATGCAGGACAGTAAAATGGCTATCAACACCATGAAGTTTAGCTCAGCGCGCTAAAAATCCCAATATACTACCAGATATTCGGCCGGGCGGCGTCGTCGTCGGATTCTGTATTCTAACCAAATGGAGTGAAGCTCAACGCGCTTATAACTCCTCAACTACTCATCTCAACGCGCTGAGGATAGTTGTCAGTAGAAAACTAAATTCATTTTCTTAGCTACGGCGATTCTATTTATACCAAAATTATGGCTTTGGTGACGTCTCATGTTTCATGCCGGAAGGGAGTACGTGGCTGCACATGCCAAACGGTAATTGTAGAAACTTCTAGAAATGAATATCTGCATGATTCATCACATGGCGGGAGGAAATGCGCGGTAGCACAAGACTAAGGGAATTTCCGAAACTATAGTAATGAACATATGTATGATTCATTACACTCACCTCATATGTTATAGAGAGAAATAAAAAGAAATATAGTATACTTATTGCAAATAGGTATCAAAATAAAGTAATTGACTAACTATCAAGTTCAGTTACACAAAAAAAAAATTAGATAAAAAAAATTATACAATGCTGAAACAAAGGTAGTGTAAATTCTAAAATAAGCAAACTAAAAATTACACCAAATGTTACAAAAAAAAAAGTATAAAACCTGCAGGTCAATTATAAACAATGTTCAAATCAAATCAAATCAAATACAATTTATACATGGGAACTGCTGGGCAATTGTTGGATAGGACAGAGCGAGGCCTGTTAGGAATTAAAACTAATTTAAACATAGTTCAGTGAAGAAGAAATAATAAAACAGATTTTAATATATTCAAAAAACAAGAAAAAAAATCAGCAAGAAATAGTTCCAATAAGGAAAATTAAAAACAGCACTGGCCCCAAAAAAACCGCTGCCAATTACTTGGTGATCAGAACTTCCTCCCCGTAGTAAAACTCGACGTGTGGTGGAGTTCATAATAAAAGTAATTTTTGACGTTTCAAAAAAGTCACATTTTTTGACGTTTCAAAAAAATCACATTTTTTAACGTTTCAAAAAAGTCACATTTTGACATTTCAAAAAAGTCACATTTGTGGAATGTCACTAATATTTTTTTTAGACATTGGGACCGATTTTACTCATCAACGAAATCAATCTCTTCCTTGAACTCTAGAATGTCCGGACCAAATTTGAAAGCTTTATCTCAAAAACTGTAACTGCTATCGCGAACCAGACAGACACAGATATACAGACAGAAAATTTTGTCTGTCTGAAATTTTGTGTATCGTCATAATTCGTCGAGATTCGTTCAGAAATGCAATAAAAATTTTCACGAATACATAACTTCCTCACTTTGAGGGGGTGAGGAAGTAAATGGGAGTGGTATTCAAAAGTCTAATTTTGTGTTTGGCTAGTGGTCACGCCTTTAGCCTTCTGAACCTTCAGTAATTCGGTACGTAAATCGTTTGACAATTGGCATTGTTCGGTTTTTCTCGGTTCGGTAACGGTAGCTGACGGTACAATTGTTTCCTTTTTGGAAATGGTATCCACTGGATGTACCATTATTTTAATTTCATGCGAAGTCAAATCTAAAGAAAATTGTCTTGTCCTTAGGATATTCATTCCTAACAAGATATGGGAAGTTAGTTGCGGCATATACAGAAACGTATCAATCCACTGTTTTCCAGCTACGGAATAATTTATTTCATATTTCTTGTCAATCTGCACCTCTGAACTATTTGCAAATTTAACATTAAGTTGTTTACAGGAAATTTCTTTAAAATACTTTGGTTCATATAAGGTGCATACAGAGCCATCTATGTACCAGCGTGCAGAACCAGTATCGATTAACGCATCGAACCACTTACCAATTTTTAGCGGGACTTTCAGACGGTAGTCGGACACACTGGTCATTGCTACGTCGGAATCAATAGCTGTTTGTGGTATCTGTTGACAATGCTGCTCTCGGCTAAGCATAGTACCTTGCTCGTTTCCTGTATTTCTATTTCTACAATTACAACCTTTTGTTATATGTCCAGACGGCCACGGTATGAACAAAATTTTCTAGGTGTGTTTTTGCAATCACAGCGGCTATGATTAATGCCACCACATTGCCAACAACTCGTATTTCTAGTGTAATTTTCGGATATATAGTGTCTGGAAATTTCTGTATCACAAGAGTGCCTGATTCGATTTGTAAAATTTGTATAATTTTGCTCCCTAGAATTTTGTGTGTCCACTGGTGTATCTATAGTTTGAGCAATTTCTACTTCCGTAGTTATTTTATATGAATTATTTTGTGGATGATTTTTAGGTTTAGTGTTAAAGTTTTGTGTGTATGACGGACGTTTATAACTGTTTTCCTCCTTACATATGGATTCATATTCTCCTCCAAGAGTTATAAGTTCAGTTAGTGTACAAATATCTCGTCTTCGGATATACTTTCTGTAATCCGTCTTTAAATTAAAGTATATTCTGTCAAGTTGCTGTTCTGGTGATACATTATCTAACCTCCTTAATAATGTTTGTATAGCAATGACGTATTTTTTTATATTTTCCATTAGCCCTTGGATACGAGACTTAACATTTTCCTCTAAGTCTAACTGGTACTATGAGGGGCAAAGAAAATTTTAAGGTTGACAATAAACTGTTCCAAAATTTGTCCAGGATGATTTATTACTTCGGTACCATAATAAAGCATCGCCCTGTAGCAATTCAGGCAGTGCTTGGAGTATTTGTTTATTAAAAAAGTTGTAACCCTCCTGTAATTCTTGGACCCGTTCTAAGAATGAGAATATGTCTTTCTTGCCATCAAAATGTACATTCCATTTACGTACTTGGTCTAAAACAGCACTAAGAGGTGGTTCTGGGACGGAATTCGGCGGAGAAATTTCTATTCTCAGTTTACTTCCATATATAAAAATTTTTATCCTTGCACGTAACTTTTCGACGGTTCCGGTAGCAATTTGTTCGTACTTGGTTAATTCTGCTCGTAACTCATCTTTTTTGAGCTTATAATAAATCCATCCTACGGTCGCATCTGCGACTTCAACTCCACATGTGCCTTCTGTATCAGATAAACTATGTTTGAAATAAAATGTATTTATCAATATACAATAGGTAAGTACTAGTCTTTCTAGTCCGATATAAAATACTTTCTGGGCTCTCTACAACTAAAACCTGTCTGAAATCTGTTCGGACGCCAAATTATGTAATGGTGTCTGTTCGGACGCCCAAAATATGTAAGAAAGTATGTTTGGCCGTCGGAATATGTAACAGGTATTGCTTTCGGATAGCTGGTTTGGAGAATTAGTCCAGGATTCCTGTTAGTTGTAAATAAGAATGCCCAAAGTATACGTAACAGAGTTTATTTCATTAAAGCAGCATTTATCCAAAACAGTTAAATAAATATAAAATCAGATTCTCTAACAATTAAACCAAGTCAAGTACAGTTAATAAATATTATAAACATCGGTGCAATTAGTTTACGGGGAGGAGTGTAATTTCGGTGATTAAACGGTACGACCGTAGGCTTCAGCTCCACGTGCTGACGAAAACATCCAGCACTCGATGCGACGGTAAGTTCGATAATTATTTAACGGCGGCGAGTCCAGCTCAACGTGCTGAAGACTCACGGCAATAAATAATTACTAGACTGGTGACGGCGATGCAGGATGGTAAAATGGCTACCAACACCAGGAGGTCTAGCTCAGTGCGCTAAAAACCCCAAGATGCTACAACACATTCGGCTGGGTGGCGTCGTCGTCGGATTCTGTATTCTAACCAAATGAAGTCAAGCTCAACGCGCTTAAAACTCCTCAACTACTCATCTCAACGCGCTGAGGATAGTTGTCAGTAGAAAACTAAATTCATTTTCTTAGCTACGGCGATTCTATTTATACCAAAATTATGGCCTTGGTGACGTCTCATATTTCATGGCAGCAGGAAGTATCTGGCAGCACATGCCAAACGGTAATTGCAAAGACTTCTAGGAATGAACATCTGCATGATTCATCACATGGCGGCAGGAAGTACGTGGTAGCACAAGACTAACGGGAATTTCCTAAGCTATAGTAATGAACATATGTATGATTCATTACAATTTCTACATCACATCGTTGAAAAATTGAGAAAATTTAATTTAAAAAATTCTTAATTGAAAAATAATTTTTGGCCACCCTGTACATTTTTAGAAAGTAAAAATGATTCAAAAACATTAATTAGATGTCCCGTAACTAGTATTCACATAAGTTTGTCTTAAAACCCATAATTGTGACTTTGCTGATTTTTTAAATATGCCTCTGCAGATGGCATTATTTCAGTAAAAAAATTCATTACATCCAAGTGGTTGGAAGATAGTCAATAATAATATAGAAATGAATAGAGTCTAGAAAGAGGCTTCAAAAAATGTACTGATATACATAGCGTTCCATTTAAAAAAAAAGGCTCTTGATCCTGTAATTTCGTCTTGGCTCGTCCCTTCGATATCTCGTTGAACTCGAGATATCGAAGTCCGACGCACTATTGCCCCACCCTGTATATATTGTGTTATTTAAAAGTATACTACATAATAATTATATATTTGTTTTAAAATTTCATTCAAAATAATTATTAACCTTTTTGTTGGATGCCATTAAAATTTATCATCAAAAAGAATATTGTTACGCCACTGGACTGTGCAGACTGGTTAGATTAGGCTGGAATTGTACACGAACGGCCGGGAATATTCTGGAATGCCCTAGATTGTGTGAACGGAGGTATAAATAAGACACAAAGTGGGCCGAGATTTAATCTTAAGTTGAACGTGAACGAGTGAAGAAGCAATAAGAAAGAGACTTATAAGTGTTCAGTTGTGATTATAGTTAAGACATTAATTAATCTATTGTTATTAATTGTTAATTAGTAAATAAAGTAGTGAGTAAGTGTTACCTGGACTTTCAATCAACGAATCTACGAGTAGAGGTGTTTGTGTGGATAGCAAACACGTAACAATTTGGTGTCGGAAGTGGATTGGAAGAGAAATTTCTGGAATATTCGGAAAGGTTCTACAGTGTTCTTCTCAGAAATTAGTGGTAACACGAAGAATTAAGCTACTGGACAGTTTTTGGAGGACTATTTCTGGACTGAATAGTGACTTTAAAGTGGATTTTCGAGATGTTTCTAGAACATTCGATTTAGAAATAACTGCAAATACGTGAGTGCCGCTAGTAATAACGTGTTGTAGACTGAGAAAAAGGACTACTAGTGCAATTTCGGAAAAATTCTAGAACATTCGATTTGGAAACCACAGAAGATACGTGAATTGTGTTAACGGGAACGTATTATAGACTCAAAACACGACTTATTAGTGATATTTCGTGAAAATTCTCGAACATTCCATTGCACAATTAGTGGAGAGAAGACGACAGGAAGAAAAAGAAGACCAAGAGAGAAGACGCCAGGAAGAAAAAGAGGACTTTATAAAAATGATCGAAGGCCTGGAAATAAGACGACAGGAAGAAAAGGAAGAACAAGAACAAAGACGACAAGACGAAAAGGAAGAACAAGAAAGAATACGACAAGAAGAAAAAGAAGAACAAGAGAGAAAACGCCAGGAAGAAAAAGAAGACTTGATAAAAATGATCGAATGCCTGGAAATAAGACGACAGGAAGAAAAGGAAGAGCAAAGAAAGGAACGCCAGGAAGAATTAAGACAAATTATGGAGGGACAGCATCAAGTCATGCTCTCGGTCACTGAACAATTGAAGGAAGATGTACAGGCCGAAGTCGGTGAAGTTAAAGAAAAAGTCAGCCAAGTTGAAGAAGAAATAACTAAAGTTAAAGGCAAAGTCGGTGCAGTTAAAGGAGAGATAGCCCGGTTGAAACAACAATTAAGAGAGAAGGGAGGCCAATTAGTACTGTCGTCTGGTACTAGGTTACAACCACCTTCCTTCGACGGTCAAAGTTCATGGTCAACATATAAGAGACAATTTGAAGCAGCTGCACGTTCAAATAACTGGAACGATGAGGAAAAAGCAACGGCATTGGTATTAGCACTAAGGGGCCAAGCATTAGACCTGCTCCAAACAATTCCTGCCGCACAGCAACAAAACTTTAGCATTTTGGAGGCAGCGTTAGAACTAAGATATGGCGACCAACATCTCGCCCAAGTATATCAGGCTCAGCTCAAATCACGCAGACAACGAGGTAGAGAAAGCCTCCAGGAGTTCGAAGCTGCGGTAGAAAGATTAGCCCATCTAGCCTATCCTGATGCACCAATGGAATTTCAACAACAGTTAGCAGTTGGTACATTTATTGATGGAGTAAGGGACCAGGAAGTTAGGCGAATTCTTAAGTTGGCCAGGCATAAGCTTAGTAGTGAGGCTTTAGTACATGCACTGGAGATTGAAGCTGCCTATAAGGATACCACACAATCAAATCACAGAATACGAGCTGGGAGTGTGGAGGAAGACAAACCAGACAGCACAACACAAAACCTGATATCTGATCTACACAAGATGATAACCCAACTACTGACAAAATCGAACTCCCAGCAGAGACGAGACCAACAACAAAGTAGTGGGAGGCAGAATGGAGGCATCCGTTGTTATAGGTGTGGCAAAGTGGGTCATATCAAGAGGAACTGTCGTCAACGCAGCCCAGAAAGGGTAAATGCTGTTGTGGTTGAGGAGCTTCAGGAAAACTAAAGATGGCTGGCAATTTGGGGGCTGCGCTGGCCAAAAAATGTTGTGCCCCCCGAGAAATAAATGTTTCCCAACTTCGAAGAGTTCAAAGTAGTCTGTTGTTGGAGGGTTATGTAAATAAGAAGAAATGTGTATTCACAATCGACACAGGAGCTACATCATCAATAGTACAGGCAGGATTCATAACGGGTATCAAAGTAAATAAAGGATAGAATGGATTAGTCATCCGGACAGCTACGGGAGATAGGGCGGCGGTTCATGGGGAAGTCGACATGGAGCTGCAGATTGGCCGTTTATGTTTTAAACACGTAGCTGACATTACAGATGACTTCATTTTAGGATTAGACGTTATGGAAAAATATGGATTTGTACTTGACGTTGGAGAACGAGTTCTCAGGATTGGAAATGAAGAAATTATTCTTTCAACGGCAGATGAAAAATTCCATAATATCAGGCTACTAACTTCGAGAACAGTAAAAATTCCTGCACGAACAGAGAAAGTAATTGAGGCCGTCCTGGAGGAAAATTCTGTGGGATACCGCTTTGGCCTCGTTGAGAGGGACGACTCAATTAAAATGACAGACAATGTGATCCTGGCAAGGACTTTAACACAGACTACAGACACTATACCGATTAGAGTGGTTAACCTAAATTCACACTCAGTGACGTTCAAAGAAGGCGAAGCAATTGGCACCTATGAACCAGTCACATGGATTGCAAGATGTGAAGAACAAATCATTGGAGCTGCGTCTACAGATATGGACCAAGAAGTTGTAAGAATGTTAAATGCCCAGTTAGACCATTTAACTCCTGATGAACATAGAGAAGCTTGAAAATTTTTGAAGAAAGAAAGTACAGTATTTGCAAAGGACACATAAGCTCTTACAAAAACCAACATAGTGCAACATCGGATAAATACTGGTGAATCAGCTCCTATTCGTCAACCACCTAGGAGGCTCCCATTAGCAAAACAAGAAGAGGCTTCTGCAATGGTACAGAAGATGCTTAAAGACGGAGTTATTGAGGAATCAACCAGTCCTTGGTCGTCTCCAGTAGTTTTGGTTGCTAAGAAAGATGGAACTTTAAGATTCTGTGTCGACTACAGGAAGCTGAATGACGTCACTAGAAAAGACAGCTATCCGTTACCCCGAATTGATGACACACTAAGTACGCTGGCAGGTTCAAAGTGGTTTTCCACTCTAGATCTTCGAAGTGGATATTGGCAAGTGGGACTTCATCCAGATGACAAAGATAAGACAGCCTTTTCGACAGGAAGTGGCCTTTATCAATTCACTGTGATGCCTTTCGGCCTGTGCAATGCGCCAGCGACTTTTGAAAGACTGATGGAACTGGTACTACGAGGACTAACTTGGAAGACATGTCTAGTTTATCTTGATGATGTGATAGTTATGGGACGGGATTTTAAGGAGCATTTGAAGAACCTTCAAGAAGTGTTTGGAAGAATTAAAAATGCACACCTGAAATTGAATCTCAAAAAGTGCCTAATGTTCCAGAAGGAGGTCAAATTCCTAGGACATGTCGTGTCTTCGGAGGGGATAAGAACAGACCCAGACAAGATTTCCTCAGTACGAGATTGGCCGAGGCCTTCAAATGTTCACGAAGTACGAAGCTTCCTTGGCCTATGCACTTACTACAGACGATTTGTGGAACGATTTGCTGATATTGCGAAGCCACTACACCGGCTTACTGAAGAGAAAGCTCAGTACCAATGGACACAAGAGTGTGAAACATCATTCAGAACACTAAAATCAGCACTGTGTTCGAGTCCGGTTCTATCATACCCAGAACGGAAAGGTCTCTACGTATTAGATACGGATGCCAGTAATTCTGGACTTGGATGTGTTCTTTCCCAAATTCAAAATGGACAGGAAAAAGTAATTGAGTACTTCAGCAAGACGTTGTCGAAGCCAGAACGTAACTATTGTGTGACACGGAAGGAACTATTGGCCATTGTCAAGTCCATAGACCATTTTCATAAGTACCTATATGGACAACACTTTAAGGTTCGGACCGACCATGCTGCATTAAAGTGGTTATTGCAATTGAAGACTCCGGAAGGCCAACTAGCTCGCTGGATAGAAAAACTGCAGCAGTATGATTTTAAAATCGAACATCGTCCTGGAAAATCCCATAAAAATGCAGACGCTCTCTCCAGAAGACCCTGTCGGGAAGACTGCAAGCACTGCCACCGGGTAGAAAAACAACAAGGGATAATAATTGTGAACACCGTTAAAATTGATGTTCCTGACGACTGGACAATAGAGACATTAAGAGAAGAGCAGTTAAAAGATCAAGAAACTGGTCCTATTCTGGAATGGAAAGAAAGAGGAGCCCGACCAGGCTGGAAGGACATTTCAGACAAGTCAGTGGGACTGAAGGCTTTGTGGGCACAATGGGATTCCCTTAGAGTAGAGGATGGACTGTTGAAAAGAGCTTGGGAAAGTCCAGACGGGAAGGCAATTACTTTAAGATTGGTAATTCCCAGGTGTCGCATACCAAAAGTAGTCCAGGAAGTGCATAATGGAACATCTGGCGGACATTTTGGCATCAACAAAACTCTCACTAAAGTACGCGAACGATTCTACTGGGTGAACAGCCGCCAAGATGTGGAAGCTTGGTGCCGCAAATGTGAAGTTTGTGCGGCAAGTAAGGGGCCACGGACAAGAAGTAAGGGCCAAATGAAACAATATAACGTAGGGGCTCCTTTTGAGCGAATTGCGATCGACGTAGCTGGTCCATTCCCCGTGACAGATGATGGGAACAAATACATCTTAGTTGCCATGGATTATTTCAGTAAGTGGCCTGAAGCTTATGCCATACCCAACCAAGAAACAGCCACCGTCGCTCAAGCTCTGGTAGATAATCTAGTATGTCGATTTGGCGTGCCCCTAGAATTGCATTCGGATCAAGGAAGAAATTTTGAATCAGGGGTGTTTCAGAAGATGTGCCGCCTACTGGGAATTCATAAGACAAGAACAACAGCCCTACATCCACAATCAGACGGAATGGTGGAGAGATATAACAAAACCATGGAGGAGCACCTAACCAAAGTGGTTGAGAAACATCAGAGAGATTGGGACCGTCACTTACCTCTTTTCCTTATGGCATACAGGGCCTCCATTCATGAAACAACAAAACAGACACCGGCTCGCGTGATGTTTGGACGTGAGATTAGACTGCCATGTGACTTGGTGTTTGGCACACCGGATGCGGAGCGACTTTCCGTAAATGACTACGCCGATGAAGTTGGTGAACGGCTAAGGAACATTCATGAGCTGGTACGAGACCGAATTGCCATAGCAAGTGATCGCATGAAGGCTCGTTATGATCTTAAGGCGAATTCAGGAGGGTTCCAGGCTGGAGATTTGGTTTGGCTATATAACCCACAACGAAAGAAAGGCAAGTCCCCGAAGCTACACCCGCCCTGGGAAGGTCCTTACACTGTGGTCACCAGACTAAACGACGTTGTATATAGAATTCAGCAAAGTCCAAAATCCAAAATGAAGGTGGTGAATATTGAGAGACTAGCCAAGTATGCAGGGAACAATGAATTGCCTGATCGGGACGTTCAGGCTTAAGGAGGGGGCAGTGTTACGCCACTGGACTGTGCAGACTGGTTAGATTATGCTGGAATTGTACACGAACGGCCGGGAATATTCTGAAATGCCCTAGATTGTGTGAACGGAGGTATAAATAAGACACAAAGTGGGCCGAGATTTAATCTTAAGTTGAACGTGAACGAGTGAAGAAGCAATAAGAAAGAGACTTATAAGTGTTCAGTTGTGATTATAGTTAAGACATTAATTAATCTATTGTTATTAATTGTTAATTAGTAAATAAAGTAGTGAGTAAGTGTTACCTGGACTTTCAATCAACGAATCTACGAGTAGAGGTGTTTGTGTGGATAGCAAACACGTAACAATATTTATATACCGTATTTGCTTGTTTTGCTTTGTTTTAAATTAATACTGAAATATCAAGACTCACAATGAATATTTACATAGATCTATATCCACTATTGTTATTATTTACTAATATCAATTCACTGATTAATTACTCTAATTTGTGTTTTAATTCAGTTACTACTTTTAATCTTTCTAAATATATGTTTTGTAATTAAATTCCAAAACCAATCTTTACAAAATATTTTATGTTTTACAAAATTACACCCCTATTTATATTCCTGCTCTCAAGCTAACTTATAATACTAAGGGCCGGTCTTTTCATCTCCCATTAAATTTATTTGGCAAATAATTTCCATGGTTACAATTATATTAATAATCGTTTCCATTGAAATTATTTGCCAAATAAATTTAATGGGAGATGAAAAGACCGGCCCTTATTCTTATAAATTATGTGACAGTTCTATCAAATGTGACATATATTGTCTAAATTGATAAATTGCAATAAATCGAATTACTCATCGTCTTTATTTAATTTGATTAAAATGATTATATCCTTACTTTTTATATACGCTGTTCAATATGCAGCTTTTTTTATATCCTGCTTCACTTTATTATTCTCACGTAATCCTCTTCCTATTTACTTATTATGCTTCCTATTTACTTATTATACTTTCTACATCTTACTTTATTATGTTTTCTTCTATGACTTTTTAATTGATTTGATATTTTCTAAACAACATTCCCCATTATCTTCAAAGTATTCATTAATATTTTTATTATCTATCTTAAAAATTAAGAAAGATGTTAAATTGGCATATAAAAGTTTTTTAAATAACATTCAAAACAATATTCGTTGCGATCCTCAAAAGTTTTGGTTATATGTTAATGGTAAAAGGTGTGTTAATTCGTTACCGGACACAATCAGGTTCGATAATACTGATTTCAACCAACCTGCTGACGTTGCAAATGCTTTCGCGTCCTTCTTTAAATCTAGCTTTTCTTCAAATACCTTAGTTGTTCCTGATGAGTACGGTAATGTTACAAATAATACCTTTTCCCTTGGAAATTTTTCCGAAAATGAAGTTTGACATTTTAAAACTAATCAAACCTAAATTTACCTCTGGTCCTGATGGCATACCTGCTTTCATCTTAAGCGACTGTGCTGTAGTGTTTGCCTATCCTCTTATGAAAATCTTTAACCTTTGTTTAAATTCCAGCACATTTCCAGATGTGTGGAAACATTCTAGAATTTGTCCTGTTTTTAAGAAAAGTGATAAATACTCTGTACTTAATTATAGACCTATCACGATTGTCTCTAACTTTTCCAAGGTTTTGAAATGTTACTGCATAAAGCAATTTATGCTAGCACTCATGGGTTCATTAGCGACTGTCAGCATGGTTTCATGCAGGGTCGGTCTACCACTACTACTCTTTTTTGCTTAACACAGTACATTTCCGAATCTGTGGATTCTGGTGGACAAGTTGACGTCATCTATACAGATTTTAAGGCGTTCGACAGTCTTGATCATGGTATTCTTTTGTATAAACTTAAGCAGTTTGGTTTTTCAGATAAACTGTCTATACTTGCAGTGCAGGCGCCAATACGTGGAATACCGTGGTTTCAAGTCTGGCGAATTCATTGCTTCATCTGGTGTACCACAGAGTTCCATACTTGGGCCTCTTCTTTTCGTTATTTTTATCAATGACATTGTAGATATGATTGACGTCAATTGTCTTCTGTATGCAGATGATTTGAAAATTTACTGTGATATTAATTCTATCTGCGATTCCCTTCAATTGCAAATAAATTTGAATAAAATTAATGACTGGTGTGTAAAAAATAACTTGGCACTGAATGTGCAAAAGTGTAATGTTCTGTCTTTCACAAAAAAAAACTGAACCGTATATTTACAATTATGCACTCAATAATATGTGTCTAAATAGAGTAATTGAATTTAAAGACATGAGTTATTTTTTAATCAAAGCTGAGCTTTAATATTCATGTTAATGCTGTTGTACTTTCTAGTTACAAAAACTTTGGTTTCGTTATAAGGCATTCACGAGGGTTTAATGACACTGACGTTTTATTTTTACTATTTAATTCTTTTGTTCTGTCTAAGATAGAATATGCTAGTATAATTTGGAATCCTGGGTATCAAATATATAGTAATAATTTAGAAAGTATTCAACGCAAATTTTTAAAGTACGTATCCTTTAAGATTGATGGCATTTACCCAGTTATTGGAGCGCCACATGAACAACTGTTAACTAGGCATAATATGTTAAGTCTAAAAGATATAAGGGAAATGTATTCTCTTATATTCTTACGTAATATTATTCATACATAATAAGTCAACTTAATTTTAAAATTACTTCAATCGCAACTAGGCACACTGTCACTTTCTATTTACCAACTCCTAGAACCAATTTACTTAAATTTTCACCTTTATTTTGTTTATGCAACAATTACCATTCAGTTCAAAATAATTTGGATATTTTTGTCTGTAGCATTAACTTGATCAAAAAGTTATTTGTAAAAAGTAATGTAAGTGCTGTTTAATGTATTTTTTTTTGCTGCTGCAAATGCATTGTAATAATTGTCAATTTTCAATTGCCAATTTATTTATTTTTTTTGTAATTAATATTCTTATTATTATTTTTTTTTGTAATTATTATTATTATTTTAATTTTTTTTTTGTTAATTATGCTGTATTCCCATCCTATAATTAGTATGCAAATAATGTTGGATGGTGTATCTGAAATAAGTAAATAAATAAATAAATAACATAACTTCTGTATCTACGGTATTATTTTGTCTAATATTATTTATATATTTTTCCAGATAAGTTAAAAATGGCTAAAGTAGTGCCTATTTTTAAATCAGGTGATATTGAGGACCCTACAAATTATAGACCTATAGCATTACTTCGATATTGGCTAAAATAATAGAAAAAATTATTGCTACAAGGATTACCAAGTTTTTTGAAAATAACAGCCTATTAACAGTTCTCAGTTTGGTTTTAGAAAGGGTAAAAATACATCTGACGCTGTTCTTCAATTGGTCAATTATATAGGAGATGATTTTGAAATTAAATCATGAACACTAGTAATGTTTTTTGGACCTAAGTAAGGCATTTGACTGTGTATCTGTGACCATTGTATTAGAGAAACTAGCTTTCTATGGTTTTCATGGAGTAACTCTTCAATTAATATCATCCTACCTACCTGGAAGGCAACAGTGTGTATCTGGTAAAGACCAAATGAGCAATTTATTACCTATAGACCATGGTGTTCCACAGGGTAGTGTATTAGGCCCATTATTATTTCAAATATATGTCAATGATCTACCGGAAGCCTTACCACTTTTGATGACACTACATTTGCAAAACAGATTAAGGATAATAGTGAGGAAACCATTAAGGTTGAAATAGAGGTAGTAAAAGATTCATTTGAATGGTTTAATGCCAATATGTTATGCATAAACAAAAATAAAACTGATTCAATGGTATTGTCCACTAAACCAGCTGCGCCTGAAAATATTAAATTCTTAGGTCACATATTGACATTCTATCAACTAAATTGTCAAAAAAAAAAATACATGCCATAAGGCAAATTAAAATTAAAGTCAGTCTACAGTCAGTAATTGTCACATACCATGCCTTATTTCATAGCCTAATGACATATGTTCTAATAAACTGGGGTAACTCAAATCATGTCCAACAAGTTTTCATTATTCAGAAGAGGGCAATTAGAGCCATAGCAGAATAAGTCAGTTAGACAGTTGCAAAGCGTGGTTTATAGAATACAAAATAATGACACTGCCGTCATGCATAATATATTGTAATCTGGTTCACATAAAAGAGCACCTGCAGGAATATTTCAGAAATTGCCACAACCATAATTACCTCACTCGTACTCGAAACGATATACAGATACCACAGCAACGCCTTATACAAAAAGAAACAATTTTGGGATAATATTATTCAACTCTCTTCCACTAACTTTAAGAGAGGCACCTTTAAGCTTATTTAAAAAAAATCAAAGCTCATCTTTTAGCCAAGGCCTACTATGGCACCACAGAATTTAATTACATGGATCATTAACATATTACACCAAATATTATACTGTCTAATTTAGGTACCTACTGACTAGGTTTAATATTTTTTTTAATGTCATGTTTATACATCCACATCTTATTTATTAAGGTTTCTTGTTTTGTCTGTTTTTCCTTTATTATAGTGACTAAGTTAAGATGTTATTGTACACACAGATACACATATATTGTGATTGTCATATATACATTTATATGTACATTCTATTTTATTCTATTTTATACTTACATTGTATATATTTCTGACATGTCAAAGCACTACGGTGCATTTAATGACCAATAAAATCTATCTATCTATCTATAAACAGATTTTTACCATATTTTTGTTTTTCTCTCTCTAAATATTTTCATTAAACCAAATCTTCCAAAATCAATAATTTCATTTGTTTATTTAATTCTTTTTTTATTTCACAAGTCTTCTTGCAATGTTATATATCTTTTTATGACATTTTTCAACTGTTTTTAATTATTTTCTTTTCTAATTCCATACCATTTAAATTACCACTTCAAATATTCTTGATTGAAACAATATTTTACACTATTTTCAAATTATACACAATTATTTTCCTTTTTAACATACTTTTCTTTAGTGGCGTAATTTTACCCCCCGTCAGCCCCCGCGGTGCGGGGACCTGAGCGCTTTAGGGGCCCGGCCGAGTCCATTGCAACGTAAAAACCTAAATAAAAAAAGTCAAACGCCGGTCGCAGCTTTCTCGATTTTTTTTATGTTTATTGTTTATATCTCTATGGGATGATCTAATGAGGGCCGATGGCCGGTGCGTTACCAACCATTATTATAAAAAAATTATCCTCGTCGCTATTATAGCAGGATCAAAGAAACGTCGGGGTCAGCTTCTTTGATGTCTATATCGCTATCAAACAAGCCGACTTTTTTTATGCCCACTATATTCACGAGAAGTGCATTTCGTTGCGATTTGCGGAGTTTAAGAAATATAAAAACAACACAGCCGTAGAGCGGTCCGTGTTTATGTTTTGTCCTACTCTCACACCACACCTGCGTCGGGCGGCATCATTCAATGACGTTGATTTTTGGTTTTATGTTTTTTATATTTCTTAGATCTCTGTACCGACATCAACAAATTTATGCCACAATTACCCGCACGTGTTCTCTGCATATAACATTTTAATTTAATTAAATGAAGGAGTTTAATAATATGTAGTTTAACTAGTTTAAGTTCAAAACAAAATAGAGAAAAGAAAAGCCTCTATATTTAAGTATTTCATTGTAAAATATAATAAATTCTTCCCGACATCAGACTTTAATTCCAGGGCAGATATGCCGAGATATTTTACTTCGCTGACGGCCGAAGCAACACGTGTATTTTTTTTTTTTTGGAAGTAGTTAGCCGCGTCGCGTATATTAAATTATTTATTGCCGTCGAACTTGGTTGCAATTTTTTTTTCAGTTCTAACAAGAAGGTAAGGCAGGTTTTGTTTATTTAATAATTTTACCAAAAGGGATGGGGGTAACATATAAAAAAGAATTAACTTGCATAAGATACGTTATTTTAAATTAAAAAAAGAAAACAAAAGTGCAAAAATAAAAGTGCCTTGGACACCTTAAAATAAAATCAAAATTTTATTTGTGTTGTGTAGGAATCAAAACTTTAAAGAGGTAAGTTTTAATTATTATAAACAAATCACAACATAATTATGTAATTATGAATAATGAAACAAAAAAATATACCTATTTTCTAAAATAAAATACGGTGTGATTAATGAAAAGCGAAAATTTTATTTAATTTTTATTTAAATTGTGCATAATTTTTTTGTGTTAAGGATTTTCAAGAGTTGTTGCCATCAAACAAATTAAGTTTAAAATTAATTAAATTCGATTAATTCGAATTCAAATATTAAAAAATTATGTGAAAATGAGTTTGACTCCTAATCCAAGCTCCTTAAGTATGACCAGCGGAGCGGCAAAGAAGCGCAAAAGAAAGCAACAAGAAGAATAAGTTAAAAAATATAACAAAATAACATCATTTATGTGTCCATCTACATCTATCTACTTCTACTTCAACCCAACAAGAAGAAATTGAAAAAAATCAAAATGAAATGGGCGAACATGCAGCAGCACCATCATCAAGTGAATCAAATCATTCAAATGAAAACGACCATAAGGAAAATGAAAATTTTTTCAGCGCCTCGATTGAAAATGAGCAAATTGATGATTCCAATGATGATTTATTGTTACAGTTAACGCTGCTGGTAGTGCTGACAACGGCTACGATGTTTTTAACAAGTAAATCCAACAGATTTTGCTAATGGATATTTTACATAATGATTTAGTACGAAATAATGGTCTTTGCAGACCCAAGGGTCCATATCCCAAAGATAATAAAAATAGGAGCTTTTTTCGAATAATGTTTTTATAAAAATAATAACATTTGATTATGTTACTCAAACATTAAAAACTGTGGATATTGTCAACCATGTTGGTTATTTTCATCCGTGAGAAATAAGTGGTCGAGAAATGGCATTTCTGAGTGGCAGGGATTATCAACAAAAATTAAAGACCACTCCTTATCACATTCACATATTAAATGTTGTTTTATTTATGAAATATGAAAAAGGAAAAATACTTTAAATACTGATAACGAAAAATTAATTAAATATGAAACTGATTTGGACACAAGTTCTTGAGAGACTTTTTAAAATAACATTAATGTTAACGAAAAATATGTTAGCATTTAGTGGGCATCGCGACGTCACTGACAATGATAATTATAATGGTAACTTTTTATCCACCGTTCATTTGTTGGCTAAATATGATGATATATTAAGGCATATAATTTCTTTACCCAAAGGTTCTCATAAATATCTTTCAGCTCAGATTCAAAATGAAATAATAAGTATATTGGACACAAGATTAGAGAAAACGATTGTCGATGAAATTAAAGCGGCGCCGTTTTTTATGATTATTATGGATACCACTCAAGACATTAGTAAAATTGAACAACTTAGTCAAGTAATAAGATATGTGCAACTGATAAAAGATGAAAATTCCGTAGTGCAAATAATTTTAATTAAAGAAAGCTTCCTCGGTTTTACTAAAGCTGATTCTCAATCAGATGAAGGTTTAACTGAAACTATTACACAGTCACTGGAAAATTTTGGACTAGATTTACATAAATGTCAAGGACAAGGCTATGATGGTGCTAATGTCATGAGTAGTGCATATTCAGGAGTACAAAAAAGAGTTCAAAATATTGAAAAGACTGCCATATACATTCACTGTGCTGTTCACAATTTAAATCTGGTGATAAATGATGCAGTAAATGGAATTATAGAAATAGATTCATTTTTTTTCAATAATTCAAAGCATGTGTAATTTTTTTGGAACAAGTAGGTATAGTATAAACTATCTTGTGCAGGGTTATTCATTATATATTACCCAACCCTTATCATCGTTATTATTGCTTATAGAAAAAAGTTTTAAATAAATATTGTGTGGTTATGACTGAATTTTGTTAAAATGCTATCAAAAGTACAGTAGCGTGCAGATTTTAGGGGATACAAAAAAATAATATTTTTTTTAAATAGGATACCCTATATATTATTAAATTTTTGGAATTATCCTTTGTTCCTGATTTCAAAAATATCCCATATGTTACCCCTACCATATGCCGTTTTTGAGTTATTAAACGTCGAATATCTTAGTTGAACTAGTTACTGTAAATATGAAAAAGTTAACATTATTAAAGTGAGCTATGAAAATGACAAATATTATGTTTGATAAGTGATATTTCTTTAATGAAATAATCATAATGGTTTACAGTGAGGAAGAAAAAGTTCAAATATTTACTTGTTAAATACAAAATAACTAAAATAATCGTGCAACAAAAAGAGAATATAGGGTGTTGTATCCAATTCGTCCAACGCCATCAGAAAATACGTTCAAAAATATTTACCGAAAGGTGAATAATACTTCCAGTTTTAGTAGAAAAAAGCGGGTACTTCAAGCAAATCAGAAAACATCTAGATTTAGTGCTTCATTTCGAAGGTAAGCCCATTCACATTTATTTACGAATAGATTTTTTGTGAAATATTATATTATTTTTTAGAAAATTCTGAATGTAGTATAAATAATGTAGTCGCTCAATTAGGTAAAAGTTATTCCAAAATTTAACGTACGTTAAAAGATAACAGCTACAGACCATATAAAATTTTACCCGTACAAGTTTTAACAGAGGCTCATAAAAGGAAGAGGCTGAACATTTGCCGCCAGATGATTCAAAAATTGGATGATCCCAATTTTTTTTCTAAAATATTATGGACTGATGAATTATTCTTTTTTTATAACAGGAGTTTTTAATACGAAAAATCGAAGGTCGTGGGAAAACAAGCACAACAGAAAAAGATTGGTAAAACAAATAAAAAAATCAGGAAGACAAACTGTTATCGTTTGGTGTGGAATTTTCAGAAACAAATTTGTTGGGCCTATATTTTATGATTATACTTTCACTGGAGTTACCTATCTGGAAATAATTATCCCAGAAGCAGAAAATATTCTTTTGCAGAATTTTCCAGAAGCCGAACTAGATGATATGATTTGGATGCAGGATAGGGTAACTCTGCATAATGTCCTACCAGCTCGAGATCATTTTTATAATGTATCCCCAATATGGTTAGGGAATAATGGACCTATTAAATGGCCACATATCAGGACGGATTTAACACCTATGGATTAATTTTTTTGGGGATTTCTAAAATACGTTATCAATAATAAAAATAATAATAATAATAATAATAAAAATAAGGGTTGCTAAGGACCGGCAACCTCCACGTTGGTGCACCCTGGACAGGCAGAGGTAACTCTGCCTGACTAATGTCGGCCGGGGGTACCAAGGCTAACCACCTGGTACCCCTTCTACTTCAGGTTCTATACAACCTTCGAAGAAGGGCTCCTCACTATCGACCCCAAGCGGATCGAGGTCAGAGACAGGCGGGAGGGGCCTCATCGGATAGTCTCAACAACGACGAAATTGGCAATGTACACGGACGCTTTAACGAAGGGAACTTCGGGATGACTTGCTGACCTGCCGCGAGAGTAGCGAACCTGAGCGAAGGGGATACATGGCGCGATTGCATGCACTTTGGTGCGGAATGCATCCAGAGCATCGCGCCTTCTCTCAGCAACATCTGAGAGATCAAGTATCCTTTCTGCTCAGGACAGGTTACGTAAGGGCACCCCGTCAGCTGGAAGAACTGCCAGCCGCAGTCCCACCGCGGCAATTACCAGCTGATGGGGAACATCCTTTAGAGTTCACCGGTGTAGACTTAAGGACGAGGGTTAGCCTTAACACCAGGGCTAACCTAAAGCCACAAGACCTGGCTAGAATGGACGCGGTCATCGATGAGGACATTCCGGAAGATGTAGACATCTGGCAAATCAACTGTGCCGTATACAACGCCGCGAAGCAACTCGTCCCCCGTGAGAGGTCAACCAATCACGGTGTCGAGAAAGCCAAGCGGCGTGTACAGAAAATCGAGGGTAAGATACAGTCGGCCAGACAACACGCTTCTCGGATCCAGAGTGTGGTGGAATATAAGACCACTGGTAGAGTTTTTACTCCCAGGATTCGGCGCATAGCTGCCGGATTAAGACGTCAACACCATACTCTAAATCTGACAGTGATGCTTACCATCAAGCAGCACTGTCTAGATAGGATCCGAGCGCTCATGGCGATAAAGAAAACATTGAAGAGGCGGGTGAGGAGTATGGAACAAAACAATTTGTTCCGTACGAATCCTTCCCGCCTCTTTTAAGAGCCACAGCGTGTTGTCGAGAATCCGCCGACTGTAGAAGATATCGAAACCGTCTGGAAGAGAATCTACGAAACGACGCGTTCATTCAATAGCGACACTCCATCAATTGCACACTTCGAGGCTCTGTGTCACAGACATCTTGAAGAGCCAGAAGAAGTGTGCCTGCCAACCAGTACGGAGGAAGTCCAACAAGCACTTGTTGGTACCAAGAACTTCGCTGCCCCGGGCCCAGACGGCATTAACAACTGGTGGTGGAAGAAATTCCCTTCCACTCACCGTCGCGTCGTCTGGCGCGAGTTTTCAACTCATGGTTGAACGAGGGGCAGCAGATTCCGGACTGGTTCGTCGAGGGCCGTACTGTGATTATCCCCAAAAAAGGGGGATCTTTCCGACCCGAGGAATTATAGGCCGATCACTTGCCTTAACTCCTGCTACAAGATATTTACACGTATCTTGTATGCTAGGACGCTGAGGTCTGTTGATCCGGTCTTCCAGCAGATACACGAACAGTGTGGTGCCAAGAAGGGCATGGCAGGTTGCAAAGACAGCCTCCTGATAGACCGCTGTATTACACAGGATTCTGTGTAATAGCGGAATCTATCGATGGCCTGGATTGATTACCGCAAGGCATTTGATACTACATCGCATGAGCTGTTGTTGTACTTGCTCGAATGTCTTGCGGTACCAGCACCACTAGTGAGATGCATAGAACAGCTGCTGCCGCTCTGGAAGACCCGCTTCACCATAACATCAGGTGCACAGCGGGTCACGACAGAGCAGGTAGCATTTAGGAGAGGAGTTTCCAGGGTGACTCCCTGAGTCCTCTCCTCTTCTGCATCTTACTGCTGTCGTTGTCTGTTGGGCTCCGCCAAACCCGCGGATATCAATGTGGACCTGCCAGCGACCGGAGGCATAAGGTCACCCATCTATTTTATATGGATGACCTTAAACTTTATGCCTCCGGAGAGCGTGAACTACAAAACGCTCTTAGGGTGGTCGAAGAATATACGCGGGCAATTGGTATGGAGTTCGGGTTGGACAAATTTGAAGTCGTCCACTTCAAGAGAGGACGATGCGGGGAATTTCCTGAAGATGCGCAGCTCGCAGACGGAAGCATCCTAAGACATCTGGATGCCGGAGAGACCTATACATATCTGGGTGTGCAACAAAGGCACATACAGGATGTATCACAAATAAAATATTCTTTCCGCGGCAAGTACAGTTACCGCCTCCGAAAGATTTGGTCTTCCGAACTTTCGGGGAAGAACAAGGTGTCTGCAACTAATATGCTTGCCGTTCCGGTTCTGCTCTACTCCTTCGGAGTAGTAAAGTGGACAGTAGAGGAGCTGCGTCAATTAGATAGAGATACCCGCAAGATGATGAATATTCACAGAAGTATTCATCCTAGTTCGTCCGTTCCTCGTGTGTACCTCCCACGTCAACGGGGGGGCCGAGCACTCTTGAGCCTGGAGTGTACGCATGGCAGAGTAGTAGTACTGAGTGTAACATGTAACATCCTTAGGAGCTCAGATCGCCTCTTGCGGTTCGTAAAACATCACGAAACTGTAGGAGTGGGAGCAGGATTGTTCTAGGCAGCAAAAAGAGCCGCAGATGAACTCGGTCTCGCATTTGATATCAGGCGAGGAGGCCGGCGAGGTGCTGATGTTGAGTCAGTTACCGAACTTCAGTCAAATCGTCTGAAAGCCCGAATTAGAGCTGCCGAACAGGAAAATCTGTTTCGACAGCACGTCGATAAACCCCAGCATGGTGTTTTCTATAAGAACATAGAAACACTGGGTTAATCGACCAGGCTGACCTTCGCTTTTCTAAGGTCAGCAGGGCTTAAGTCGGAAACCGAGAGATTCATTATGGCCTGCCAAGATGGTGTTTTCAACACCTTGGTCTACCGGAGCTTCATGTGGCGTGTAGAGGTTCCTCATATCAACTGCAGGACGTGCCATCAGGCGCCGGAATCGCTCATGCACTTACTTTCTGCAAGCCTCATATATGCGATTTTGGCCTACATCCACCGACATAACGCGGCTTTACGAGTGTTATACTACCATCTAAGGCACTCATACGGGGTAGACCAGACACCAGTGCTGCCTTACGTCCCCCGGAGATATTGAGTCCGTTGTCAAGAACGAGAAATGCCGGATTTACTGGAACTACTCGTTCCCGACAAACAGGCTAATCCAAGCCAACAAGCCTGATATAGTCCTTCTCGACCATCAACCCAAGGTGATGTATGTCATCGAGTTCTCGGCACCTGCGGAGAAAAACATCACCTTGAAGGAGGAGGAGAAACGGACCAAATATCGCGATCTTCGATACGAGCTCCAAGTGCTGTACCCAGGCTACTGGGTCAAAATGGTCGTCCTAATAATTGGTGTACTCGGAGGGATAAAGCCTACGCTGCTCTCGGAACTGAAGATCATACCGGCCTGCCAAAAATCAGCCGAGTGGCTAGCAGGCCAAATGCAGAAGACGGTCATTCTGGGTTTCTCCGTCTACTTAGGGCACATGATTTTGGTATCTACAGTCACTCACCATGCGGGATGTGGGGAGTGGATGTAGTTGATGCGCCAGCGCAACTCCCGTGGGGCGTCGGAGGCTACGGGAGGACTGACCGGCATCGGGAGACCGACAAATTATAATGATAATATTAATAATAATAGTATTCAAGTCATTAAGACAAGATTCGACTTGAAATAAACAATCTGAATGTAAATAATGAAGCTATTTCTGTCGCAATTATAAATATAAGAAGACGTTATCAATTATGCAATATTATGCATTGACAATAATGGTAAATTAATATTTATCTATTTTGTATAAACATTTGATTTTTTTCTTCCTCACTGTAAACCATTTTGATTATTTCATTAAAGAAATGTCACTTATCGAACATAATAGTTGTCATTTTCATAGCTCACTTTAATAATGTTAACTTTTCCAGAGATAAAATGCAAAATGTCACTTTCTTCAATAATGTTATATTCACTTATGAGGTAAATTTTCATAAAAATTTATGTTAATAGGCACAATTTCCATTATTATGATTTGAAAAATCCTCTTTTTTTAGGCAAATTGATAACAAGCACAGGTGGTCTATAAACATTTGGGGAGGAATTATTGGATAACATGTAAAAGGACCACATTTCTTTGACGGTAGATTGACTGGAACTATTTATCTTCATTTTCTGGAAAACCATCTGCCACAATTATTATTATTGATGAATCTTCCTGAAATAATTCGCAATAGGATGTGGTTTCAGCAAGATGGTGCTCAACACATTATATGAATGCAGTTAAAGACCACTAAAATAATACCTACCCACTTCAATGGATTGGAAGAAATGGACCTACTAAATGGCCTCCAGATCTTAGAAGAATGGATTTCTTCTTATGGGGATACGTGAAGGAAATTGTTTATAATGACACACCAACAACAGCTTTTAGATCTATCACACCAACAATTTTAGGAACAGTAGAAACCTCATTTCAAAAGAGCATAGAGACGTGTGACAATCAAAATGGGCAACATGTGATGCACTTATTATAATTTTTTCTAATGAATTATTTGAAGAAACCTGTATTTTTTTAAGTTTATTCTTGAATTTTGTACTTATTGCTCAATAAAACGAAAATAGTTGCAATTAGCCACATGGAAGTACTTAGAAAAAATGTTCGTTTTTCATTGAAAAAATTCAATTTAAAAAGTTTTTAATTGAAAAATAATTTTTGGCCACCCTGTACATTTTTAGGAAGTAAAAATTATTCAAAAACGTTAATTAGATGTCACTTCATATAAGTTTTTCTTAAAACCCATAATTGTGACTCTTGTGATTTTTTTCAATATGCATCTGCTGATGATATTATTTCAACAATAAATTCATTACATCCAAGTTGTTGGGAGATAGTCAATTATAATACAGGAAAGAATATGATCTAGAAAGAGGCTTCAAGAAATGTACTGATATACATAGCATTCCATTTAGAAAAAGGTACTTGATCCTGTAATTTCGTCCTGGCTCGCCCTGTATACTCGAAAATAATTTTCGGTTATAAACTTTTTTATCTAGTTCACTTGTATTTTTTTTTAATTTCAAACTATCGTAGAACTCGAGATATCGAAGTCCGACGAACTATTGCCCCACCCTGTATGAATTATTAGACCGTTGTCAAATAGATATTGAAACAATAGAGACATATTTAAAAAAACATTTGATGGCATATTGCCAATCAATTAATACAATATCCGTCATTATTTTTACGAAATTTGCGTCAATACAATCATGTTTCCATAATAATTATTCTTATTATGGAGATATTAATATAGAAACACACGTTATCCATTTTTAATTTGACATTATACTAAGCACCATTATATTTGTATTTTACAAGGTCTCAGTAACACATAACATTAATTCATTTATTTAAATGTGAATATTAAACTGATGTAATTTAATTTTTGCCATAAAATATAATAAAAATATTTTGTTGCTGTTTAAATTAATGCATAATTAATCAATATTTGAAAAATGTATGATTTTATGAATTAACTTAAAATAATAATTTCATTCCCTTTAATTTACAAATAATATCTACCAGTCGTTAACATTAAATTACTCACAGATTAATTAATAATAATAACAATAATAACAATATTAATATTCATAATAATAATAATAAGGACCGGCAACCTCCGCGTGGTGCACCCTGGACAGGCAGGGACAACTCTGCCTCGCAAATGTCGGCTAACCACCTAGTACCCCTTTCACTTCTGGTTCCATACAACTTCAGAAGAAGGGCCCCTCATGACCGACCCCAATCGGATGGGGTTCAGAGACAAGTGGGAGGGGCCTCACCGGATGGTCTCAATGTTGATGAAATAGGCAATGTACATGGACGCTTTAAGTGGACGAGGGATCTAAGGGATGACTTGCTAACTTGCTACGAGAGCAGCGAACCTGAGCGCAGGGGATACATGGCGTGGTTACATGATGCCTGGAGTTTCATGCATCCAGAATACTGCGCCTTCTCTCAGCAACATCTGAGAAATCAAGTATCTTTTCTGCTCAGGACAGGTTACGTAAGGGCACCCCGTCAGCTGGAAGAACTGCCAGCCACAGTCCCACCGTGGCAATTAGCAGCTGATGGGGAACATCTTCTAGAGTTCACCGATGTGGACTTAAGGACGAGGGTTAGCCTTAACTCCATGGCTAACTTAAAGCCACAAGACATGGCTAGAATGGACACGGTCATCGAAGTGGAACTTCCAGAAGATGCAGATATCCGTCAAATCAACTATGCCGTGTATAATGCCGCCAAGCAACTCGTCCCCCGTGAGATCAACCAATCACGGGGTCGAGAAAGCTAAGCGGCGTGTACAAAAAATCGAAGGAAAGATACGGTCGGCCAGACAACACGCTTCTCGGATCCAGAATGTGGTGGATACAAGACGAGTGGTAGAGCATTTACTCCCAGAATCTGGCATGTAGCAGCTGGATTAAGACGTCAACACCATACTCTAAATCTGAGAGTGATGCTTACCATCAAGCAGCACTGTCTAGATAGGATCCGAGCGCTCATGGCTATAAAGAAAACGTTGAGGAAGCGGGTGAGGAGTATGGAGCAAAATAATTTGTTCCGTACGACTCTTCCTGTCTCTTTCAAGAGCCACAATATGTTGTAGATAATCCGCCGACTGTAGAAAATGTCGAAACCTTCTGAAAAGGAATCTACGAAACGACGCATCCATTAAATAGCGACACTCCAGCAATTGCACACTTCGCGGATCTGTGCCACAGATATCTTGAAGAGCCAGAAGAAGTGTGTCCGGCAATCAGTACGGAAGAAGTCCAACAAACACTTGTTGGTACCAAGAACTTCGCTGCCACGGACCCAGACGGCGTTAACAACTAGTGGTGGACGAAATTTCCTTCCACTCTCCGCGGCAAGTACACCGTCCGAAAGATTTGGTCTTCCGACCTTTCGGGGAAGAACAAGGTGTCTGCAACTAATATGCTTGCCGTTCCGATTCTGCTCTACTCCTTCGGAGTAGTCAAGTGGACTGTAGATGAGCTGCGCCAATTAGACAGAGATACCCGGAAGATGATGAATATTCACAGAAGTATTCATCCTAGATCGTCCGTTCCTCGCGTGTACCTCCCACGTCAAGGGGGGGGGACTCTTGAGCCTGGAGTGTACGCATGGCAGAGTAGTAGTACTGAGTGTAACATGTAACATCCTTAGGAGCTCAGATCGCCTCTTGCGGTTCGTAAAACATCACGAAACTGTAGGAGTGGGAGTAGGATTGTTCAATGCAGCAAAAAGAGCAGCAGATGAACTCGGTCTTGCATTTAACATCAGGCGAGGTGCTGATGTAGAGTCAGTCACTGAACTTCAGCCAAATCGTCTGAAAGCTCGAATTAGAGCTTCCGAACAGGAAAATCTGTTTCGACAGCACGTCGATAAACCTCAGCTTGGTATCTTCTATAAGAACATAGAAACACTGGGTTTATCGAACAGGCTGACATTCGCCTTTCTAAGGTCAGCTGGGCTTAAGTCGGAGACCGAGGGATTCATTATGGCCTGCCAAGATAGTGTTATGAACACCTTGGTCTACCGTAGCCGCGTGTGGCGTGTAGAGGTTCCTGACATCAATTGCAGGACCTGCTGTCAGGTGCCAGAATCGCTCATGTACATACTCTCTGCATGCCCCATATACGCGATTTCGACCTACATCCACCGACATAACGCAACGTTACGAGTGCTATACTACCATCTAAGGCACTCGTACGGGGTACACTAGACACCAGTGCTCCCTTACGTCCCCGGAGATATTGAGTCCGTCGTCGAGAACGAGAAATGCCGGATTTACTGGAACTACTCTTTCCGACGGTCAGGCTGTTCCAAGACAACAAGCCTCACGTAGTCCTCCTCGACCATCAACTCAAGGTGATGTATCACCTTGAAGGAGGAGGAGAAACGGACCAAATATCGCGATCTCCGGTACGAGCTCCAAGTTCTGTACCCAGGCTATTCAGTTAAAATGGTCGTCCTAATAATCGGTGTACTCGGAGGGATAAAGCCTACGCTGCCTTCGGAACCGAAGATAATACCGGCCTGCCAAAAATCAGCCGAGTGGCTAGCAGGCCAAATGCAGAAGGCGGTCATTCTGGGTTATCTCCGTCTGCTTAAGGCACATGATCCTGGTATCTACAGTCACTAACCCTGCGGGATGTGGGGAGTGGCTATAGTTAATGCGCCGGCGAGACTCCCGTGTGGCGTCAGAGGCCACGGGAGGATTATTCGGCATCGGATAATCCTGAAAAATAATAATAACAATAACATTTCACTGAGGGATCTGGATGACTCATACACATAATATTTATTTCACTAATACGGAATACTGCAAATACAGTTTTTTGAATTTTGCTCATAATTTACTGGTTTTGTTTTTGTTAAATCTTAAAATATTACTCGTTCTAAGTACTGTCCTAACGTGAAACTTATCTCCGATATGACGTAGTTTTCTGAGAAACTTTGTATATAACGAATTATTGTTGTATATTGGTATTCAGGTTTTTGTTGTACCGGATTATTAAGTCTATTCTCAATATTTATTAAAGTCTTATGAACAAAAAATTTCGGATAATCGTTATTCATTAATACCTCTTTAATACATTTTTTCTCATTATTTTTGTAATGTCATACAAACGTTTAACAACACCCTTTTTATTAATTGCCTGGTTAGATTTAAAATTTATATATCTATTAGTATGAGTTATTTTTCTGTATCTGTCAATCAATTTCTTTAACCAAAATATCCAAGCAGGGTAAATCATTATTACTCTCTACTTCCAAAGTGAATTTAATGGAGGGTTCTTTTATCATTAATGGTTTCTAAAAAGTTATATAACTCAATATTATGAGGCCAAATTTCAAAAATATCGTCGACATATCTCCACCAAATAACCGGTTTATGTACATAATTAGGTATATGATTATTTTCAAAATCGTCCAATAATATATTGCTTAATATTGGGGATAATAGAGATCCCATAGCCATACTAAAATCCTGCAGATAGAATTCATTATCTAATTGAAAATAAGTTTTCTTAATACAAACAGTCAATAATTTCATTACAGTGTTTGCACTTAGTTTAGTTCTTTCTGCCAAATTGCTATCATTTAGCAATTTGTTTTTAATTTATCAAATTTTTATCTACTGGGACATTAGTAAAAAAAAATAACTACATCAAAACTCACTATTAGATGTCTATCATGAATATTAATTGCACACAAGTTTCTCCAAAAAATGCTGACTATTTTTGATATACGATTCGGTATTGCCAGAAAGCGGATTAATAATTTTCAGTTATTTTGCAAAAATTATGACAGATAATTAGTTGAACTAACAATCTGTTTTAAAGGAATATTTGGTTTATGTATTTTTGATAAGCCATAAAAATGAGGAGGATTACTAAGATTTTTCGTTCAAAATCGTTAAATTCATTTTTGCATTTAAAAAGGGTTCTGTAAATCTTATTTTTAACTGATTTTGTTGGATCCTTATTTAATTTTGAGTAAGGTCCCTTGTTTATTAGTGTCATTATTTTTGCATTATATGCATTAACATCTAAAATTACTGTGGCATTTCCTTTATCAGCTAGTAGAATTTTAATACTTTGATCTTATTTCAAAGATAAAATTGAATGTTTTTCGTCTGAAGTTATATTATCTTTAAATTTGTATTGCTTTTCTAATGCAATTTTTGATCGTACGCGATATTCATTACCTTCATCTAATGGTAAACTTTGTGCAGTTTTTTCTATTGCTGCAATTATCTAACTATATTTTTTAGATAACGAAGAATTATTCATGTGGTAGTAAGTCCTAAAAAAGAGAAGGAAAGATTTAGAGAATGCTACAAATAACGTTCAGACAATATTAATATAACAGGTATGGGCCTCGTATTAATAGATATTTTAGATACACTGAACTGATTCTGCGGTTGGCTCCCTGTGAAACATCGTTAAATATTTTAAATATATGAAAGAAATTTGCTTTTTAATGTTTAAAAAATATTTTATTAGAAACTCTACACGTGTTTCTGCTTTTTAGGCCTTTGTCAAGAGTACAGGGAATACTGAACAGTATAATTTGTGTTCATTGCTTATATATAACCACATCTGGTACCTACTATAAAACTATTGTAAAATATGTTTTTATAAGTTGAATATTACTTTATCTTTTAAATCTAAATTATTTTATTTAAAATATAGTGGCCAGTAAAAATTTGTTGTTCATTCGTTAAATTTTTCTTATTTTTTAACAGCCTTACTTATTTCTAATTGTTCTAATAGATCAAGTTTCTTTCCTTTCTTTTCCGAATGGAGTAATTTGACATTATTTAAATCTATAAAATGACTGTTTTCTATACAATGTGTTGACATGCCGGTACTATATACATTGTTTACAATAGATTTCCTGTGTTCCTCGAATCGCTTTTTTACATTTCGTCCAGTTTGTCCAATGTAAATAGCATCACAGTCACTACATTTTAACTCATATTTTCCTAGTTGATTGATTTATTAAAATTGATTGATCAGTTATACCTTGAGTTACTAGGTTTTCTGGATATCTTTGAGAATATTTTTCGACAATTTTTGGTTTGAATATTGAAAGGCACCTGTGTCTATTAAAATTTTGAAAGTATTTGTTATGTCTTTTATATAATATAAATTATTAGAGTTAACAGTTAATACATTTTTTTAAATAAATTTATGTTCGTCTGGGCTGTCTAATTTGAGTGTTTGTAATTGATTTTCTATTTTGGTAATTCGTTGGTGCAACTCTGGAGGTGGGTCGTCTAGATATGGAGTTAACTGAAAATTTTGATCTGTTTGCTCTTTAGAAACATTTTGTTCATTAAAATCTCGTTGATAATTATTTTCATATTAATTTACATAATGATATCTTTGTTGAGAATTTTGTTGCAAATAATTTTGATTATTTTGAGTTCGTTGATTTACATTAGTTCGGTTAGTTAGTTAGTTAGTTAGGTTTTGGAATTGATTTTGATTTTGATTAAAATTGTTGTCACGGATAAAAATTTCTTGATTGATTTTAAGAATTTTGATTTTGTCTTATTCTACATTCATTAATAATATGTCCTTCCTTTTTACAATATGAACATATCATTTATTGTAAATTAAAGGGATTTGTAATTTTTTTATTCCGATTATTTACGACATTTCCGAATCTTTGAAATTTTTGTTTTTCAAAATAAGAGAGTTGTAACTCCCTTCAAATTCTCATGGATGCAGTTAATATGTCTGGAGGATTTCCAGCTCTAATTATTTGTCCTAATCGCGGTTCTAGTTCAGTTAAAAGAGTGTTTAACGTCATTTGATCAATTAATTGTTGTGCAATTTTTTGCTCTTGATTAAAATTTTGTTGCTGTATGCAAGCATGCATTTTGGCATTGTGAGTTTGTAAACGTGATACAAAAGCTAAAGGAGATTCGTTAGGCAATTGATGTATTATTTGTAAATCCTGTATTAAATAAGTTAAAACTCGAGATTCACCGAAATGTACTGTTAATAATTGTCTTATTTCTGCCCAATTTGTGTATCTCGTGAATTTATTAATTGAGCTGCTTTATCTCGTAGTTTATTTTTGATATGTAAAGTTAAAAGAATTACTTGATCATCTAACGCACATTCGATAAGCATAGTTACATGCATTGATAAAAGTATTTAGAAAAATTTGATCCCCATAAAATTCTGGAATCAAAGAGAAAAGTTTGTATGGTTTAATAGTTGTTTCTGCTGTAGCCATTGTTTTTACTTTATTTTAACTTTTATTTATAATTAATTAAAAATTTTTATTTAGTTTGGTCTATAATTAACAATAAGATGTTTCTTATAATTTTATTTATACTTAAAAAAATATTTCGTTAATTTTTTCAACAGAATTTTCCGTCTTTTATTATTATTATTATTAATTTACTTAAAAATGTCATAATATTCATGGATCATAAAAATTAAGTTGTTTAAAAGAGAGAAATAAGAACAATATTTAAGAAATCAGCTAAAATGGCAATTACTTTGAGCGTTAATATCATGAAATGTAATAATATTGTGGTCAAATTTGAAATTTGTTGTTTCATATAACAATGAAATACTTAAAACGTAAAGAAATAACAAAATGTGTTGAGAGCCATGGGCAAGAAATGAAAATATTAAATGAACATAGGTATTAGTATTTAAGTTATAATGTTATAATATAGAAGTACATACCGTACAGATAATTGACAAAACATTGTAATTAAAATAAACAAAAGTGAAAATGATGCATTTGAGGAAGTGTGCAATCCTCATAATTTATTTGAGGTCAGGCCTACAATATCCTGGTTTCAGGACGAAGTTATACATTTGTTTATTCCTTTCTATTATGTATGCAGCTTTGTGGTATGATTCTTTTAAACATAATGATTTAGTCATGAACTTATGGCGAATAATGCAAGAAATGCATTTATGCTATCAGTGCGATCGGATGAGATAGTCAAGAACTTCACAGATTACCCCATCATGCCCACCTTAGCAAGTTTTAGCTATGAGGATGTTACCAGAAAAGCTACCAGCAAGGTATCGTTAAAACCATTCCTGTTTTAAAAAGATCTTAAGGAACGTCGAGTGTGCAGATAGGAACTGCTTAGAACAAAGAAAAGGGTACTAGAATATCCGTTTGGAGATGATTATCTAGGACAACTTAATTCTAAACAAAATAGTTGTACGAAGGTGGTGAGTTAGAAGAAGTTTAAAGAGTATGGGGAGAAGAAAATCCCAGAGGTGAACGTGAGAGACAATTAGAGTTGATAGTGCATGCAAACAAGGGTTAAAAATATAAGAAGGAACTTGGTATGTGACAAAACTTTATTAAAACCAGTGTCAGAACAATATTAAACTTAAGGAATCAGATTTGTTAATTATTATTTTAAAAGTTGGGAAATCATTATATGATCATTTGGTATTTACTCTTGGCCTAAATTTAATTTATAACGCCCTAGAACCAGCTTCTTTGAGATAAGTGTTCCATGCTCAAAGTAGATTCATACAAAATTCAGGTTAATTTATTAATCTGGTTGGCGCTCAGCACAATTAAATCGAGAAATTGTGTAAGTATAAAATTAAAAAAATTATCAGGCGTAAGATATAACATAATATTATATATATATATTATATATATATATATATATATATATATATATATATATATATATATATATATATATATATATATATATATATATGATTAAATATGATTTGAAGGAAACAACTACTCAGCGGGCAAATACCCCGACCTGCATTGAATTACACCTGATATTGGCTATCGATCTATCATGATTTGAAGGTGTAATTTAATGCGATTCCCAGTACGAACATATTTAAAATTTGTAGTGTATTACCAACATCCACTATTCATATATATATATATATATATATATATATATATATATATATATATATATATATATATATATATATATATATATATATATATATATATATATATATATATATATATATATATATATATATACATATATATATATATATATATATATATATATATATATATATATATATATATATATATATATATATATATGGGTGATTCTACAGTAATTCTACATTTTATAGTAATAACAATACATCACATTAAACACATAATAAATTAATCATGTATGGTTTATACGATTAAACATTCGTTACCTTACATACCATAGAAGTGACCATGCACTTTACGTTTGAGTATCAATTTTATGGAATTTTTTGTAAAATCATGCGGCAGACAAATGACGAAAAAACAGGAAAATGACAGAAAACCAGTAAAATGATAATCAAATGATTTATTAGTTGAAAACTTCTAAAAATATAAGAAAAGAAAAACAATTCTTTGTTTAAGTAATCTCTAATATATTATTTAAATCTTCAAAAAAAAAAATGTTATTGTTCAAAAACATCGACAGGTTTATTAAATTTATAAAATATTCTTTTCCCCTGCACAATTAAAGAAGGATGCGGCAATATTTCAATTATGTTCTCAAATGGTACATCATATGCAGAAATCCCGTCAACTTTAAATAGTGTTCTTTCTTTACCGCAGACTTTTAGGAACTGAATTTTTGTCTCACCATCTTCTTCATCCATATCTCCGATACACATGCCAACGTATCGATATTGTTTTTTTTTAGATTTAAAATTAACCAAAACATAGTCACCGTTCGATGGTTTAGGAACAGAGGTTTTGCTTGTGGTTGGTTCATTCGGTTCGTAACAATCTACTATATTTTCTTTTTCAGATGAAATGTTGGAAAAAATTGAGGATTCCTCGTCAGTATCTGAGGTACTGTAAATATCAGAAACATTGAGTTTGGCACTAGTCAAACGTATCATCATATTGTATTATCTGCAACGAGTCTCTCTGCAGTTCTTTTGCACACGGCGCCAACACCATCTGGAGCACCTTTGCTGTGTCCAGCTTCGTGGTAATTCCAAGTATGTTTCAAGTTTTTATAATAGAGACGCAACTTATTTGCCATTATATAAAACATTGTTTTGTTACGGTACTGAGTAACAGGCCCGTCACTTAAAAAATGCAGGTTAATTATATTATTGTGGGATTCTTCTATCCAGTTGAATATTGGTTTTAAATGGGCCCAGATAGCGGCAGCGTCGTGATTTTAGTTTTCAGATAGTGTGCAGAAACACTGAGATTGAATAAGACCAGAATTGACATTTTTGATATAAATTACAGCCGTATGAAGACAAACCTGCTTTCTCGATCCCCCAAAATAGAATGACTGTATCTCTGCATTGTATTTTCCGGCATAATTTTCACTAAAGTCAATATGAATCAAGGCATCATGTTCTGAAAGATTATTCTTTAATCCCTTTATTGCTGTTGTCAAATTCATGGTAGCCAATTATTACATTTTGACATTTTACACATTTTTCAGTTAAACAATTATCGTCGTACTTGCTACAGCATATTGTTTTGAGAAGACTATTCGAATCTCTTTGGTTGATTATTTGCCTTCTATTTAATGCTTGGATAATGAACTCGAAATTCGCATGTGTTGCACATAAACACGTATCACGATTTTGTACGGATGGCTTCAATATCCAAAATGGTTTGCATCGACAAAACATAGAGTATGAAATAGTGTCACTATAATCTTGCTAAAATTTATGATACAAGTTCTTCATAGAATCGAGCAAATATCTTCTTTGCATTTTCAGACCATTCTTTTTAACGAATTCTTTTTTTCCGGGACAAATGCGGCTGTTATTGTCTTCTTGCAGGAAATTTACTAACTTTTCTTAATTTCATCTGGAATTTTGTCCATTCTTTGTTTTCTTTTAATTTCTAACAATGTCTTCTTGTTTAGTGGAGTTCAGTACTCTTCTATAATTTATTATAGATTGGTGTTTCATTACTTTGTATTTGGTTACTATATCACCAGATATAACTTTTGTAAAAACTTGTTTTTCTTTTTGACTACTTAATTGGCTATAATTTTCAGTAAGTTGTTGTTTCATTACTTCACCAAAGAGAAGACGCTTCGCTAGATCTCTTCTATTGGTTTCTTTGATTAATGCATTCACTTTAGAATTTGGAGTCACATTTTATTCTTTTGTAATCTCGAAAACTTATTTTGATAAAATTTTACTTTGTTTTTCAATTTCTTTATTGTCTCATCCTTTTCTTTTAATATTTTATTCTTTAACTTTCGGTTTCTTTCTGCTCTTTGTTTTCCTAAAATGGATCTTCTATCCTGTACAATAGCAGGTACTTTTTGAGGTTCTTCTTGCCTTTCGTCATCTGTCCCTGGTAAAGCAGGGTCTTCCATAAAATTCATTGTAGTTTGAACCAAAGCCTTTTTTGCTCTGTACTTAGCAGTACTTTCTTTCCATTGCTTCCTTTTACGCCTTTTTTCTCTTGGTGTCATTTCTTTGATCGTTTTGACTTTCCCCTCTTCTTTTTTTTTAAATAGTAAAGTCTCTTCCTTTCTTTTAATTCATCCAACAATTGAGGATTATTTTTAATTTTTCTATATTTCCTTCTCTAATTTTTTCTTTCTTTCTAATGTTTCCTCTCTGCTACTTCTTATATTTATTTTTCGTGCCATGATAAATCTGAAACAATATAAATAAGTTTATAGTACCTAGGTACTAAAAAAGTAAATAAGACATTTTTAAAAAATGCAGGATCTAAAGGTTAACAATAGTAGGGACATGTAAATTAAATTACATTGCACCGAAATTTAAATGCCCTAAGTAACTACTATTTTATTGAATGTTACTTGCTGCACTTTCGGTAGGTACATTTTATTTAAAAGAGAACAAATAGATATATCAATTTTCAATAAATAATTCTCAAAATAGAGCTTGATATAGTCTTGGATTTTTATATAAAAAAAATAGCAAGCAGAGCCTAAAAGTCTATAAACACTCATATATTGGTTTAATGTCATTATCCTGAAAGCATATCATTTTCCTGTCAACTAAATGACAGGATGATGACGCCAGGCAAATGACATCTGAGCATCTAAAGCAGTATAAATTGCAGAAAACACTTAAAAGTTGGATGAAAATCTTAAAAGATTAATCTCCTGTGAATTAACTATAAATCGGCATGAACTAATTATGAAATTATAGCAATTCTAAAGAAATATCACTTACCAGGAAAATGAAATGTTTAGTCGCACTCGGCAGGATATGTTAACACACGTCCTGTTCACACCAAACTAGCTTCATAAACTAAAATATCTGATTCACTGCTGCCAAGTTGACAATGTAGCCAATATTATGGCGCCAATCTACAGATACGATGTGCGTTAAAGGGCGCGAATTTCGAAATTCAAAGTTTGGCAGGAAAATGACATTGATTGCGGTATCAACCTAAATACAATAAAATGTAGAAAAATCGTTAATGATAGTTATTATTTTTCTTTCGTATTTTATAGGTACCTATATTAACATATTAAATGGCAAATAATCTCCTGTTTATTATAGTTATAAAATTTAATTATTATACTTAGAATACAGCTGACAGGGTTTGTCACATGACAGGATAGATGACAAATGGACATATTATGCTAAAACAACTTATTTAAAAAAAATTCTGGAAAAATTAATTACAGTCACTTAAAGTATGGGATACGAACTATATAATTATTGATATTTTTCACAAAAAATATGAAAGAATACGCATAAAAGAGCTTATCATTCCAAAGTGCACGATTTCTGTAGAATCACCCATATATATGTATATATAAACAGCTTATTTTTTATTAATGAGGATGCAGTCCAAATTTTGTTGGGTTAATAAAGAATACTCTTTTCTACTATGCCAAGCTTTCGAAAATATTTTATTTTCTTTCTCAAGACTACAAAAGAAGATAAAAAGGGTTCATAATTACATGTAAAAAAATTATAAAAAAGCATTTTTTTTAACTTATGCCAGTAAGTTGAGGTTATAAGTTAAAACTAACATCACGTTACACATTAAAAACTTTTCACTATGCAGTGTTGACATCTACTTTATGTTTAATACATTTTGATTTCTGCATAATGACCAAATTAATCGAATAATGAATAGGGGGATTCAACCCCATAGTGGATGTACTCCACTACTCTAGTATATGTCAACTGGTAATTGGTTCAAATGCAAGTTACTCTACACCAGAAATATTTCATACCAACTCACCAACAATTCAACCAAAATGTAACTAAAAACCACGGCCATTTTCAAAATTCTACATTTTATGAAAAGTTTGAATTTATTCAAATTTTTCTTCAGACAGGTGTGCTTGAACTCGGTGGAGTCCACTCATGGGGCTAAAGAACCTCCTATATTGTCACTAAGTTATCTAGTTCCTGAGTACACTCCCCTGAATAGAATCAACCCTCGATCTGATTTAATTTGTGAATTTGCAATGTAGAATTGGTCAGTTTTTTCCCATTAGGATCGGTGCTACGGTCTTCGAATCGAACGTATTGAACAGGACCACCCCCATTTATTGTCACAGGGTTAATTCCCAGCAACACGCTGAAACCAAGACTGAAGCGACGAACCGAAATGGAAAAAACTGTCCGTAACTTGATGTATTCAACTAAAAGGTGAAGTCTTCGTTGTTGGAAATAAGTCAAAAGGTGTATTTAACCCCCTATAATTGTCACTGGGTCTTTTTTGCCCTTTGTGTACTCCCATCAACGTGTCTTTCACTATTTATTTTCTTTCAAACACAGAAGTAAAATATATTATACTTCCTCTTCCCTATGTAACTAGTTAAAAGAATGTAAAATAGAAAAAAAAAAGGGGGA
>JANEYF010003360.1:0-19187 GCA_029963845.1 Rhamnusium bicolor | reverse complement strand
CTGCCCATACATTACAGTCTTAATCGACCTCCTTGGACTGCGCCAGACTTTGCCCTTCAGTTATACTGCTAATCTATGGGTTATAACGGGTACATTCCTTCCCTCATCAGTCTAACAGGCAAAGCCGGTGACGGTTTTTCACCCATCGCTGCCCATAATTTGACAGTGTTGTGCACGTGTTTGGTTGGATGATAGAATTGTCTGGCAGTTTTCTTAAGAGAAAATTTATTATTATTAGTATAGTATATAACGATTATTTAACGAATAAATATTATGGCGGATAAAGACATGAGATTTTTATCTAAAGACTTCTTAACTGATTTTATTTAGTTGTATGAAAGTTTTCCGTGTCTTTGAAAAATAAAATCCAAAGAGTATGTTAACAGAAATTTAAAAGGTAACGCATATGATGAGATGGTAACGCTGTGGTATTATATTAAAACCTTGTTAAACAGAGTATAGCCTTTCTTTTGCACTGTTCATAGTAAATATAAATTATGCATAATGTAGTTTATACATACAACATTAGTTACCATGTATCATTTAATAAGACTTTCGACTCGACGAAAGTCCACGGGCCAGGCAAAGAAATGGGATTTTTCAACAGTTTTATACCATTAACACAAAGTATTGGACTTCCACGGACTTAATAAACAACTTCGACCGCAAAACTTTATTTCATGTTAGTGGGCAATGAAAGTACTGGTCCGTCAGAGACCAAACCTGACGGACTAGACCTGTCATCCAAAGCATGTGTGTAAGACTGTAATGTATGGGCTACTATTCTGAGACAATACGCGATTGGCCTAACTCATAGTAGAGTTAAGCTAGTAATGCAAGAAGGTTCACGTTCGTCAGTTGAAGTGCAAATTCCATTATTTAAAGTAAGTTTTATTTTTTATTAGGTAAATAGTATTTACTGTTGTAAATACTATTTACTAAGTAACAGAAAAAATGTAAGTTTAGTAACTGTAACTATATTTTATTTTGGCTATTTAAATTTGATTTTAAATTATTGCCTAGGAGTTAGGCCATTTTCCATTGATATTTAATAGGAGATAGGCCATACTAACTATTAAAAATATTACCAAAAAAAATTATATTTCTCTTTTCTCCGTCAACTGTTTTCACAGAATATTTATTGCAGAATTAATCCACAATCCAGAGCGTTCAAAATGTTAAGGCCATCACAGACGGATTTGCATAAGCGTATATGCATATGCATAGAGTCATTACCCAATCACAGTAAAGGCATAAGGCGGCCATTTTGTTGCATAGCTCCTCGCATAAGCGCACAGAAAAATACCGAAATATTGAAATTTCTATGTTTATGCACTATGCACAACCAATCACAATTTAGTAAATCGATGGATAAAGTAGATTTCTTTTACAGTTTATAGTTGACAGTTGACACTGTTGGTGGTGTTTTGAGGTTGTAATTGTTTTTTATTTACCAAAGAAATATATTAATAAACACCTCAAACTCTCAAACATGGATCATAAATACTCTCAATATTTTGAAATAGAAAGTAATTATCGTGTAAACAGTGAGGAAATTCTATATTTCCGCATTGAAGGTCTTCATCATAAATACAATACCAGTGATACAAATAGATTCGAACCACACTTTTGAACCAGCCAAACGTCATAATATCAAACACATGCAGATTTGATTCGCATCTGATTGGATCACATGCTATGGTTATGCGATTTGTCTGTTATTGCTTTTATATTTACATCTATGCATATGCTTATGCATATGCCTTATGCGCTTATGCAAATCCGTCTGTGATGGCCTTTACAGTGGTGGCGGGTATAAATATTCAAAGAAATTCTAACATAGAAAATGATATGAACAGAGACAATGTGTTAAAAGTTTTTTGTAAAATCATTTTCCAGACAAGATGCAGATTTTTCTATACTTCCTGATAGTGGCAATCTAGACCTTTTATCCTCTACGATTTCTGTTGATAATTCAAATATAAAATTGTGTGATATAGTAAATGAAATAATGTTAGCACCTAATGATTCCATATTATTAGCTGAAGAAAATTTAATTACTAACGATGACTTATTAAACTCTGTTTGTTGTGTAAAAATTTGCCTCAAAAACTAAAAACGAGACCATCCAATATCATCAGGAACTTTTTCCAGAGCCAGTATCTAATCAAAAAATCAGAGAATTACCCTGGTGAAAATATTTCTCTAAAAAAAACTCTGTATATCACAGAATAAGACTTTCCGAAAGCCTTATTTTCTCTGAAAAAGTCAAATATTCTCTGAGATTTCGGACTTTTTGACAGAATTTATAAGAGTTAATAAGATTTATTCAGAGTTTCTATTTCCGAATTATCTGGAATCTCTAATTCTTGATATAAATTTTATAAACCGAGCGAAAATAGAACCAGTTTAGGTGAAGAAAATGAAGTCTTAGAAGAAGTAGGAACAACACAACAACCGAAATTCCTGTAAGAACACGCAAAAGACGACGTCATATTGATCAGAAGCAATGGAAGAAAAACTAAAATAAAATAAGGAGACAAGAAGGGAAATAATATTTTGGTAAACAGAAGCAAAAGCTATAGGAGCCAGGTGCAAATGTAGTGGTAAATCTGCTATGAAATGTAGCGAGATAACTGAGCAGCAAAGAATAGAAATTTTTAAAAAATTTTGGAATTTTTCGTGGAATGAAAAACAAATATTTTTAACGACGCAGATTAAAAAGAAAACTATTTCTAGAGCTAGGGACAGAAAAAAAATTAATCAAGAAGAGAATTTTCTTATATTTATTTTTTACAAACATCTAGAGTAAGAGTCTGTAAAACTATGTTCTGCAACACACTTGCTATTGCACCTAGAACTGTCGGACGTTGGGTCACAGAAAAAAATAAAGTAGACGATGCTCAAAACAATACAGACGCTCCCAAAATAACACACACATACAGCTGCTTCTGAGAAAGTTAATCCTAGAACGGCGAAAATAATAAATGAACAGAAAGAAAATCTATCAAATTTTTTTGATACCCTTCCAAAACTACAGTCGCACTATTGCCGAAAATCCACAAACAAATTATACCTTGAAACAAATTGGCAATCCAAAATGGAGCTCTATCGGTTTTATAAAAATGATTGGTGCGAAAGGACCAAATCAACACCGGTATCAATTGCTACTTTTAATAACAGTTTTGACGATTTTAATCTGGCGCTATTCAGCCCAAAAAAAGACGAATTGACAGATGCGTTGGATATAATTCAAATAATACTGATGAAGCCACCTATCAACAACATCAGGAAAAGAAGGAAGCTCGAAAGGAAAAAGAGGTTGACAAAGGAAATGAAAAAGTAAAAGTATTCACAATGGACCTGCAATCGGTCCTTTTGTCGCCAAAGTCAAATGTTGGTGCTCTTTATTATAAAACTAAGTTAATTGTACATAACTTCACAATTATGGACATACAGACAATGGACGGATTTTGCTTTTTATGGCATGAACGCCAAGCTGGACTAACTGCGAATACATTTACTTCTATAATATACAAGTTTTTGCAAACAAATATTACACCCCAAAATGATTCTTTTGAAAAACTTATTTTATACAGCGAAAGATGTACGGGTCAAAATAGAAACGCCCTTCTGAACCTCGCACAACATAGTCAGAGACCAAGAATAGTAAACTAAGAAGGATAGTTTATTCCCATAAGAATGTATGTTGGCTCTCCGATCGGCTTGCGATCTAGTTGGTGACGTCACCGTCTGGCGTACCAGCATTGTTTATGCTTGCTTATACGTGTATTTACTATTGTTTAGCCGTGTTTTAGAACTTTTAAAGACAAAATTAACTCTACTTTGTGATTCTCCATGTGTTTACTGTGTTTTAAAACTAATTTTAAGTGTTCTTTGTTTTAAATAGACTATAAAATAAATAAGACTTTAAAATAAGTAACTAAAATAAATCAACTGTAAGTTTGTGTTTAGGTATTTTTCTGCTGTTTATTGTAAGTTATTTTATTTTGCCTTAAACTTCATGGATGTGTATAAAAGTAATTAATTATTTCAGAGACTCTAGATTAAAATTATGCCTGGCTATAGATGTGCGATGTATGGATGCAATAATAGGAGTGTGGTTACAAAAGGCGGCGATACAAAAATTGTTTATCATTCTTTCCCGAAGGAAAAAGATTTTGTTTCTACGACTATGCTTAAAGAATGGATTAATTGCTGTAAACATGCAGATAAATTTAATCCCAGTTCAAGTATGATTTGTTCTGTTCATTTCACACAAAATGATTATGAAAGGGATCTGCAAAATGAACTGTTAGGTAAGATGATAAATTTTAATTGCCTAGTAAAATAAGTAGCTACTACTACTACTACCTAACAAAAGTTATGGTTGGTGTATATTTAGGTATAAATAATTTTAATTTGTAGGTTTGCCTTTAAAGAAAATTTTAAAGAAAACTGCTGTTCCCACATTAAATATATTTGGAAAAACGAAAAAGGTGGATGTCATCTCAGGTAGACAAGATAGGCATACCCAGAAAAAAAGAAGAGATTTAGTACAATCCATATTAAAGGAAACAAGTTTTAAAAATGAACTTTGTGAGAAACCTACTCTGCCGGATGCTCCAGAGTGTGAACCAGAACCTTCTACTTCTGACTCGATGTCTAGTCGTTCACTTGAATCTATTGAAAAAAAAGCATAATGATCTAAAAAATTATGATCTTTTCCAACAATGAAAACCGCAGAACACGTAAAAAAATAAAAAAGATTGTTAATTAAAGAACATTTTATTATTTTATTTGTTGGTAATTAGTTTAATAAATAATTTTAAAAAATATTTGCTTTTTTTTAGTTACCTTATTAGCTGTGGTGGGGGACCAATTTATTTCTCATCTGACTAAACAGATATTTTTCCATACTCACTATAAAGTTTAACATAGTTTTGCGAAAGAAATATCATTATTGCCTTTAAATTCAAAGCTAAATATTTTAGTTATGATTTTAGTAGCTAAATTTAAAAAAAATCTGTATTACAAAGTACAAATCAATTTGCTTACGAATAATGGTCGTATCCCTAATTTTATCAGGTCTTTATCAACTAATATTTTCATCAAATTTGTAAGACATGAGTAGTTCTGACTTTTATTATGAACTCTTAGTGTCTTCTTGAAACTTTAACAATTACAAAATTCCCCGACTTTCAGATTTACCAGATCTCACGCTAGTATATTTAAAATGATTATTCCTTACACCTAAATACGTGTTTTAAACAATAATATTTATATTCGGGCTCATATTTTTTTAATATTCATAATACTTATTACCTTTGATTTTTATATTATGTTAATATCCTTCTGCTGCAGTGTAAGCCAAAAATTGCAGTTATTAGCTTATATATTATATTACTCTGAATTCAAATTCTGGCCAGTCGTCTACGTCATCATAGCCACGCCCCCTCGCCGATAAAATAGCCCTTATAAACTATCCTTCTTAGTTTACTATCTTAGTTTACTATTCTTGGTCAGAGACAACCCGAGACGTGCAAGTAGATAGAAAATTTTGTCCGATTTTAACATTTATTCGCTATCTCTATTTAATATAAGAATAGTCAGATATAGCTGTCCTAGTCCGATAAAATGGAAGGTGAAAGCAGAGGGTAGCACTTGTACTGCTGTCATTTCTGTTCTATCCCGCGCTTTTTCTGTGGTATTTTTCTGTCAACTTGAACTGACGGAAGAAGTGTTTGTTATTTTGTCGTGATTTTGATTATTTCTCGTTGTATTTTGTGATATTTGTGTGTTAAAGACTATTTCTCTTCTTAAATACTACCAATTTCATATAACTGGTAAGTTATAAAATTATAATTAATTTTATCCGCTATATCTAACCTATATATTAATCAGAAAGAATAAACAGTATTAGAAAATGTGCTAACTGTATCCTTTACTTATTTCATTCCTCATAATAAACTTTGAAGTTGGTTGTAGGTTATTTTTTGTTTGAGATGGCCACAGAGTCACGAATTAGATTGTGTTATGTGTGTGGTTCTTCGGAGGACGATGTGACAAAACTTCATTATTTTCCTTCAAGGTTGGAAAGGTAAATTAAGGCCTGCACTAAATTAACAACACTTCTAACAGCACAATTTTTTATGTTTTACAGGTCAAAAATTTGGCAAGAGAATATGGGTATACATTACACTGAAGAAACTCTTCAAAATTATAGGATATGCTCCCATCATTTTACTGTTGAGAGTTATGTCGACCTAAGTAGTCATAGGTTGACCCGCAATGCAGTCCCCACACTTTTTCCATGTCATCAGTTGGCAACATACCAAGTGCAAGCAGGTAATATGTGTTTTACAAAATGTTGGTGGTGAGGGGTCCTTATAGATATCAATCCATAGTTGTTACTAATTAGCTTGATAGAATTATCGCAGACTTTTTACTATTATTTAATTTATTCAAAATAAAGAAATATAGATTTGAACCAATAAACATGGTCGCTAATATCTATCTCATTTTACTTCAGATCTAGCCTCAAGCGAGGCTTCAACTTCAAAGAATATACCTTATGAGTTGGCGGAGGAATTTCCTAGCATAGTGAAGGCAGCTAGTGAATTTTTGAAGAAGATTCCCAGCACTTCTGTATCAGATCAGATCAGGAATTATTAGGATTGGGATTCCTTGGTGGTGTAAGAGGCACAATGAGGCACAGAAGCAAAATAAAAAAGATGCTCATGGGGCAAAATGAATAAAAGAATCATAAAAAAATGGTGCTCGTGAGACAAAGAGAAAACTGAAGATTCTTTCGCATAATTAGAACCTTAATTTTTATAGAGCCACGTTAGTACCACACAATACATGATTTTTTTATCTAGCACTTAATAACATTTTAAGGTAGTCTCTGCAAGTCAAGCCTAATAAATATTTTAAATTTAATTATAATCATTAAATAATATTCTTTTTCTGCAACCTTCTAGAAATTTAACTGTGATCAATTTTTTGAGTGGAAAATACATATTTACAGGTCTAGCCCGGCAAAGTGACATAAGGATTTGTAAAGTCCTTACCGATTCCTTATGTCATTTTCTGTTGACAAAAAGTATCCGATAACAATTAAAAATGCACTGAGAAAAGCCCCAGCAAAAAAATTCTTTGCTAAGATTTTTTTAACTAGAGTAGCAATAATTTTATTTAGATTAGAAATATCTGTTCACTGTAACAGAAAAAATCACTTTACTGCGTGTTTTTATTAGCCCTTAAAAAAGTACTTTTCAACCTTTATTAGTTACTTTACTAGAGCAGTAATTCATTTAGCTACCATTAAAAAGAAAAAAAAATAAAGAAAAGTTTACTGTGGTAGATAAAATTATTTCCAGGATAGCAAAGTTTTGTGCTGCGTTACGTCATCACAAAACCGTTCGGGCTCAATCGGTCAATTTCAATCGAGACGAACCGTCGCAAGCTGAGCTTGGATTGGCTTTCTGTTCATTATTCCCTGGGATTTAGAAGGAAGAACAGCGTGCTATTTTGCCCAAGAATAGTTTAAACTTAAACTCTATTCATGTTATTGTTGGTGAAGTGCAGATAACATAAGCAAAATCATTTTTTGTGTTTTAAATAAATAAACCGTGGGAGACTTTGGTAAGTCGTTTTTTTGCTATTGGTTTTTTAAACCGCAACGTCGATTCCATCGGCGCTCTTATACTAACAAAATTAATGATAATGAATGGCCGATCTCAACTTCCATATTTATAAGACCCCAGATTACGCAAGTGCGTGTGTGGCATTAACTTTTTTGTTTGCAAAACGATCTTGTTGTCCCCTTTGCATTTTTCAGTGTTATTGATTATTGATTGTTATAGATTAATAAAATGCTACTTTAAAACAAAGAATTTGACATCTTAACTGCGTTCTAGTTTATTCGGTCATTTCATATCATATTTTACGCTGGATGCCAGTAGATGCATATTAGTTTCACAATTTTCTTTTCAATATAAGTACATGGTATGCCCACGAATGGAGTTTTAAGATATAAAATGCAAAAACTTTTAGTTTTTCGGGAAACAGTCGCTCTGATTCACGTTGACAACATTAAAGTTAGAATTTTTAAGAGTAAACTGTTTTTTATTTTGGCGTGAAACGTTAAATAAAAAAATTGTTTTAAACAGTATGGGCGGTCAAAATTCAGAAAGATTTCATATTATTTTTTTGTAAATTATAAATCACATCAGTTTTTAAACATAGCTGCATGATTGCATTTTGCATTTATTTGAATGTACCTATGTACATATGTTAGGCGAGAGCGCATTTCTTCAGGGGAAGTTCGAGTTTTTTATATATGTTTTGTGGCACCTAACTATGCGGCTGGTGAAATTTAGGTTATAATATTAGAACATATGTATAGGACTTAAGCGATATTTAAATCATTAATATCAACTGAATAAAGAAGTTTTGCAAAAAAATGGCCATTGGAATTTGCGAAAAAAATTGAACAAATTGTCAGATTTGTTAAAAAATTTGTAAAATACCTATTTGCAAAACATTTTTACCAGAATCAGATGGAGAATATATCGACAGGTTTCAAATTTTATAAAAAGATGTTTTTTGATAGTTACACTTGAAATTTTATTTTAGATTCGGTTTTCACTGCAAATTTCAAGAAGGTGCAATTTAGAAAAAAATCTATATTTTTTTATGAAATTTTAAATCTTTCAACCTATTTTCCCCCTGATTTTTGAAAAAAGATGTTTTGCAAATATTTTACAAACTGTTTAGAAAATAACCTGTTGAGGCACACAAATTTTTCAACTTTTTTTTTGCAAATAATAAACTTTTTTTTCTGCAGTACCTATACTTCATTTAGTTTTGTTTTATGCTTTAAAGTGCAGCAGTGGAGGGTCTACTGAGACCCACTCACAACAAACCTAACCTAACCTATGCTTTAAAGTATCATTTGGGGCTCATGCATCAACCGCCACTGCGAGTCATCAATAAAAAATTATAATGTCCAGTTTTGTTTATTCCAAAATACTCAGTGCCTTATGGAGTAGTGGAATAGATAATAATAGATACATTAAAAAGTGACATAAGCTGGTGGTTTAAGAATACATCAATGACTACGAAGTCATTGGAATAGATGATTAAATGATTACTCTGTTTTTACTTCTACTTATTTTACAAATAGTATTCGAATAAGAATTTGTATTTATATAGGGTGCTTACTATATTTTAAACAACTTTTTTTATTTAATATTTTACTCTAAAGAAAAAATTATAGTAGTTTACTCAGTAATCTAATTTTATGTTTTTGTCATTTTTGAACACCATTTATAAAAAACCTAAAATTTTTAATGCGAATGACATTTTTTTTAAGAAGCAAATTTTATTTAAAGACTGACTTCCTCGAAAAGTTAAAAATATTAGTAAACCCCATCCATCAGGGGACATACTGTGGTACACATAACACGTTTGTTTTTATTGACATACGTTTAAGCAAAAAATCTGCTTAAGTATTTTCTGCAATAGATAGAAGCACCGATAGCTGCATATTAAGAAATTTTGTACCTATATTTGGTGACATTCTGCTAATCTTTATCAGTAGTTAAATTGAACTAAATTAAAGTATTAAATTAATTTAAAAAGTATTGAAAACCAGTAAAAACACAATTAAAATACAAAAAACAAAGACAGGAAGTAGTTGAGTGAAAGAAAAAACAAAGTCTTGAATATTAAATATTGTAATGTTTCGTGGACGCCAGATGACAGCTTTTAGTGCTTCTTCTTTCTTGGAAAATACTAATATCAAAACGGTTTCAAAAATTGCCAAGGCAAAAAGACGACTTGATTTTAAATTCAGTTTACCATATAATAGGTATACGAATAGTCATCATGACTGAAAATTTTAAAGCAATGGTGATAGAATGGGGACTAGAAGCATTTTTGGAGAACTTTGACAGTAAGTACTAAAATAACACCATGTTTTTCTACTACTAAAAATTCTTGTGAAATTTTTAAAGTACCCATTTCCAGGCATTTCCAAAGTATTTCCATGAAAATTTACAGTGTTTTGCAAGAGTGGGTTTACTTTTGGCCATTCTGATTATAAACATAAAATTTATACAGTACTAATTAGTACAGTACTTATTTAATTCACCATACTTTTTTATAGGTGAAGGAATTAATGACGAAAGTTTTCAACTATTGGATAAGGAAACTGTTCGAGCACTTATTCCAAAAACCGGCCCTAGACTAATATTTATGCAAAAATATAGTCATTATTTGGCAGATATAAATCAAGGGTACATTACTGTAAGTATTATATTTTCACTTAGATAGACACTAAAATGTTCTTAACCACAGTAGAACAAATTTTGAGCAAAACATATCCACACGAACATCTGTGAATTTGTTGGTTCGTACAATAAGTTTGAACAGTTGTAGAGATTGGCTTTTTTGGTAAAAGTATAGGAAAAGTATTTTTTGTATTTTCAAATGTAATGCGACATGTAGAGGGTGTGCAACAAAAATAGAAAAATTTGGTGTGGTAAAATGAAAACTGTAACCCTGAAATAAAAACAAAATTCAGAAAATAAGAGCAATAAAAACGCAAATAAAATGTTTATTAACATTTTTGTAGTTATGGTATGGTTATTGAGAATATTTTAAAATTGGAAAAATCTTTTTTTTAAGTTTCTCGATTTTTAACACTTATTTATTTAATAACTATACTTTATGTATTTATTGTTTGTATTTATATGCGCATTATTCCTACTGTTTTTTAGAATTTTTATTTAAAAATGTTTTCATTTTACACCACATTTTTGTATATTTTGCTCATCCTGTATGTCTCACTTTAGATAAGGTGAGGTCAGTCTTTTGCTTTTCATATTTAATTCAACATTGTTAGCACCTTGTAAGGTCTATTGGCAATGAATAAATGGAATGAAATTCTTTTTAGAATGTATCGGAAACAGTTTCTACAGCTTCGACTGATACCTTTGATAATGCCAGCGTGTACACATATGTTCCGGATGAGGAAATCATGAATGCCATTTTTTCAACTCCACTTAAGGATGTAGGCAACTTAAGTAATGGAAAGAGACGATTTGATGAAATAAGTGTCAATGTGGAACAAGCAGGGCCTTCAAAAAAAGCAAAAATTGAAAATGATGTTTTTCCAAGAGTAAGTTTTAGTTTTGTTTATTGGTTTAAAGTAAGTTCTAGAGAATTTTATTATGCAGCGTTTTTAACACACAGTGAGTTTTGGTTAAGATTTTGTTTTAACTTTTGCATCCTTAGTGCTAAGCAATGTTATTTTTTAGGGCTTGGAATTTGCTTTAAATAAGTATCCTGATGGAAAAATAGTTTTGAGCGCCAAAAATAAATTGACAAATGAGCTGAGAAATAAACTAACTAAAGTTATTATTACCGAGCTGTATGCCTTATATGGAATTAATAAGTAAGTCTGTTACTTTGTAATTTTCATTATTATATTGGTACAGTCTGTATTGATTTTATAATAAAGTGAAATATTAAACTTTTCTTAATTTATTTTTTAAATTAATGTTTATGTATGTATATATATATATTTTTTAGCATTAAAGCAGACATATTTAAAAAAGTTTCTAATGAAATAGAGGTTTTGTTTCCATCCGAAAAGCATGAGACATATTATGTCCCATACAATTCAGTAAATAAAAGTGGTCCCAGGGGAAAGCTCTATACCAAATTTATTAATACAAAGACATCTCTTAGACTAGCAGATGCATCATCCAGCCGAAATTCATTGCCCATAGATGAAGAGAATATTGGGGAAGACAAATCTGACCTAGAAAGTGGCCTTTTAAGTTTTCTTCGAGTTGGCATTGAGCCATTAACGCGGGTGTTGGAGGCATGGGAACAAACTTATTCGATAAGAAAAAAGCTTTATATGACTGCCGATCTGACTAAAATATATGAAGATTTTCCATGCCTAAGCCTCAATTGTGGACTTGAATTGGTATGTAGAATATTATTGTGTTACTATATTACTATCTACTAAATTTGTATCTTTAATAATTGGTGAATAAAATTATCTCTCTATCTATCTACTACTAAATGTACTACTAGAATAGACAATAAAATATCACAATACAATGATTTACGTAATCAACTACGATATTACTTAATTTGCATAAATATCTACATTTCTGCAAAATAAAAAAAATAAATGATAAATCTACAACGTTAAGTTTTCTTTGTCAAACGTAATTAGATTTCTTTTGAAATATGCGTTTTCTATAATTTGCAAGATACCTAACACTGAAGTAGTTTTCCATAAAACATCGAATACTGCTCTCGACGCGCGTGTCGTCAACCAAGTAGGCATCATCTGAAGATGATTAAAACCGTTTCAATCATCTCCAGATGATACCAACTTGGTTGGTGACGCGCGTATAGTGCAGAATATGGTGTTTTGGTGTCGTGGAAAACTATGTCAGTGTTATCTTCACATCAGAGGTTCCAGCCCCCTTCAGGTGTGCAAGATACCTCTAAATGTTTTTTGTATTGTGTAGAAAAAGGCGTATGTTTAATACTCATTGAAATTTTGTATTATTATATTTGTATATTATATTTTATACATTGTATGAAATTGTCTAAGTCAAAATTTTGTCTGTTTGATCTTATAGCTTTTGAACTGCTTTTTATTTTCAGATAGAGGCTGATTTTAATAAAAAACATGAAGGGTGTATTGATATAATTTATAATACTTGGGAAAAAGTAAGCTTTGCAATAATTGCAGAGGCAAAAGAGCGAAAAATAAATTCTATCGCTAGTGGTAAGTGTTAAATTTTTCAATTTAGACCGCAATTAATTAAATTGCGGTAAAAAGTATATATTGCTGGTTTTCTAATTTTAATTTTATATATGTATTCACTTCAATCCTGATTAATTTTTTTATTTGGAATATTTACTACAATGAGCAACTGTAGTTATAAAGTTACTCAGACTTAAAGAATATAGTCCTTATTAACTTAATGTATTTATTATTTGAATAAATTAACCCGAAATATTTTAATAAAATTGATTTTATTTTGAATCAAAAGTACAACAGAGGTTTTGCGATAATCGTAAAATACTGTTAATTTTGTTATAATATATCCAGCAAATTAGCTTCATTTAAGTTGTTTTATCTATACGGGGTTAAAAGTACAATTTTAAATTAATAAAAACAAACAATTAAAATTTGTTAATTTCTTTTTATTTTCAGACGATACAGCAAATACTATTCTGACTCTACCATACTTATTTAGCCCTTTAACAATAAAGAAGACAAGAAAAGGATGTACTTGGACCCAGTCGCAGCGAGGTCCAAGAAAGTTTTTTCTCACATGTACAGGTATGTATATTTAATAATAATAAACATATACATTAAGTATAGAATTGCATATTCTAGATGCAATTCTACATGCATAATTATCTGTTATTATTTTTAATTACATATAATAATTACTGTTTATTAATTTTTGTACACGTTTGTAGCAACTTAAAATAGTACCAATGACCAATGTTAATTGTCCATTTTTTTTTTGTTTCAGAATATAGCAGAATTACATGAAAGGATTGAGGCAAGGAATGAAAAGTTGAAGAAATTTGGCTTAACAGTCCAACCATTTGCAGTGATAGTGGGTGATCTCTCCCATCCAACTTATATTATTGTTGTTGATGAGGTACAGTATAAAGTTGATACTGGTATTAGAGCATTAGAATTGCTTTTCAAGCTTTTTCACGGCCTGGATATTGAATATCCCCCTGAGAGTGAACATATTTGGCTCTTCATAGAAGAACTTGTATTTAAATTGAAGCCCCGTAAAACAAGTCCTTCCACATCAACAGTTTTAGCAGACATTTTGTATCACATGCAAAAATAAACTATATTCTCATATTTTTATCTGCTGTCCATTTATACTGATGTGAACTAAAACATTTAAATTTGCAATTTAATTTTTTTTCAAAATTAGTACATCATGCCGAACTGCAGCTTTTGTGGAATTTTTTTCTTTAAGCCAAATTCCTTGATAATCCATTTAAAGTACATTCATCAATGCCAGGATGACAGTACGTATTTTTGCAAAGAAAAAAGATTGTAGACGAAATTTTCCAAGCCTAAAATCGTTTAGAAAACATCTTAATAATCATCCTGCTAGACGTCTGCAGAATGATTTAGAGGTAGTTCAACCGAGCTCAGTTGAATCTGAAAAAGTTACTGACTGTTTTGATGATATTTCCTATAATACTGATACTGAACATTTATTTACTGAGGACAAAAATTTAGATAAGGATAATTTTTTAGTCAACTTTGATGTATTTAAAAATATATTGCGTAAAAAAACCATTATATTTATCTGCAAAGTGTATAATGAAACTACTTATTCACGGAAAGATGTTCAAAAAATTATAAATTTAGTGAACGACTTGCTTGTAGAGCCTATAAATATTTTTGAAAATGTTACCAAGCAGATATTTGCTAAACCCTTTGTTACTAGTGACGATAATTTTCAACTTATGAGATTCTTTCAGGAATTTCAAACTTGCTACAAGACTTTGAAAGTGAAGCATTAAGATTTAGTACTTTGGAAAGGTCAAAATTATTTGTAAAGCCTATTTCATTTATTGTCGGCGAGCGCATAGAGATGAAAAATTTTGTCCCAATATCTATGAAATATTCTGCCCAGCTTATTCCTCTTTCTGAAGTTTTGACAAATTTTTTTTCACTTCCCGACATCTTTGTAGAAACAATTACATATATCGAATCTCTACAAGATCAGAAAGACATATATAATATTGTTCAAACAAAGTTTTGGAAAGAAAAATCTCAAATTTTAGCAAGAAAGACTTGGTTCTTCCATTATTTATTTATTATGATGACTACGAAACGGGAAATCCATTAGGTTCACATTCAGGCATTCACAAATTAGGAGCTATATATTGCTCAGTTGCCTGTTTACCTCCCAAATATCAATCTCGACTGGAAAATATATTCTTGTTACAATTATTTCATGCCTCGGATCTAAAGGAATTTGGTCACAAAGCACTTTTCTCCCGATTTATAGATGAATTAAATCTCCTAAGAAAGAAAGGAATAAATATAAAATTATCCTCAAGGCAGTATCATATTTACTTTAGTACCATATTATTCCTTGGTGACAATCTTGCACTTAATACTATTTTGGGTTTTCAGGAAAGTTTCTCTTCAAACTCATATTGCAGGTTTTGTAAATATTTGAGAATTGATACTCAAACTTCTACTGTTGAAAATCATGCCAAATTAAGAAATCGCCAAAATTATAGTGTTGACTTAAAATTGGACTATCCATATTTAACTGGGATAAAATTAAACTCGGTACTAAATAAAATTGATTCGTTTCACGTAACGGAAAATTTTTCTATAGATATTGCACATGATATCTTCGAAGGAGTGGCAGGTGTAACTATGGCACACCTGTTACATCAGTTTTGTTTTGTCAATAAATACTTTGATTTAGATACATTGAATAAAAGAATAAAATATACCATTTATAGTGCAAATCATAACAAACCCCCCCTCATTGCAGGTGACCAATTAAAAAAAAAGTATTAAAAATGTCTGCCTCCGAATTAAAAACTTTTGTTTTAAGTGCTGGTTTAATTTTCGGCAACTTGATCCCAAAAAGGCAATAAATATTGGAATTTATACATTTTACTTAGAAAAATTTTAACCTTGGTTCTTAAAGAATTCATTAATGATGACATGGCTACTAAACTAGGAAATTTAATTCATGAGCACCATTCATTGTTTATATCACTTTTTGAAAAAACACTTACACCAAAATTTCATCTTATGACACATTACCCCTCTATTGCTAAAAAAACTGGACCATTAAAAAACACTTCAACATTAAGATACGAGTCGAAGCACCGCCAATCCAAATTGGCAGCAAATGTTGTTTCTTCCAGGGTAAATATAACTTACACTTTAGCTATAAAACATCAACTGCAATTAGCTTTAAGATTTGCAGAACAAAAAGGCTTTAAAAACCATATATCATATTCTCCTACTTCTGAATATTTAAATATCAATGAAATTTTATCTGAATATAAAGATATTATTGAAAAATCAGAATTCATTAACCATGAAAAAATATGTAATTTCTATGAAAACATAGCTACGGAAAACTATTTCAATAAATTCAAAAATTTATAGAGTTAATAGCACAATTGTTGTTGGTTTAAAAACTTATCCATGTTTTGGACATATTATTAATATTATTGTAAATAAAGAAAATGACGTTTTATTTCTTTATGAGGATTTTATTACCCAAACTTTTAATGAACATTTATTTTCTTTTGCTGTAAAAAAAATCTGGAATAATGAAGTGTATATTTTTTGATGATATAAAAATGTTTGACACATTCGTAGTAATTTCATCACAGAATAATGATTATATATCAGTATAAATGGGCAGATGATTTATTACCTATCTTAGTATTTATTGACGTTTTCTAAGTTTATTTTAATGTTTTAAAGAAAAGGCTGTTAATTATCAGAATAAATGTTTATTTATTTTTTTTAATTGGTTTTAGTCATTTATATCAAACCCTTGACCATTGTTTTCAGTTGCATTACAGGGTATACTAGTTTTTCGCTTCAGTTTTATGTTAAGGTAATTTAATTTTCATTTCATATATCTTGTGTAATAAAATTATTTTCTTAAAAAAATGTTCATATAAAGTGAACTATCTAGTTTTTATGACAACATTTATTTTCAATACTTATCAAAAAAATGAATACAGTGAGGAAGCTATAAAATTCATCGAAGGTAAAAGCGATGACAGACGATAGAACAAGTGTCAACTGGAAGTTTTTGCCATATGCGAATTTGTTGCAAGGTAACCGCCACTAGGTTCATTTACTTGATTTGCTCAAATACTTGTTTACAACCTAATTTAAACTACAAACAATAATTCGTATACCTGTAGTAAAATATTGGTCTATCACAGAAATTTGTTGTGTCTGAGAGGTTGAGGTCACTAGTAGTAGATTTTTTTTAATTAGACAAGAATGTGCATTTGTAAAATTATTTTAGGAATAAATATTTTTGCTGAAAACTACAGGGAGGTGCATGTGGCTCAAAAATGTTTGGTTATGAAACTTTATCGGATACAAATATATTTAAATAGTTTTGTTATAAAGTTTATTTACTTTATCATCAATTAATATTTGTATTTTAATAATTATATACAGGCAATTTTTTTATCAAACATAATTTTTCCTCGAAAAAATGTCAAAATTTAGGAAAACATGTATTTATTTCGGAGGAAATTTCTTAGGGGTGGAAGCATTTTATACCACCGTGCATGATGGTATAAAAAATTAGCTCTGGAAGAAATGAATTTTCTTAAATTTTGAAATTTTTACTAGAAGAAATAATTTTTGATAAAAAAATTGCTTGTCTGCTAATTATCGGCATTAGCAGTGACAAACTAACACTATAGATAAAAAAGTAGATAACTTTATAACAAAATTATTTTCCTCATAAAATATTAAATACATTTCTATTCGAGAAAATTGAGGTACACATGCATGCCAACCTGTCTATTTTTCAGCAAAAAATATTTATTCCCACAGCAGATTACTTTTTGTTAATAGCAAAATGGCCTTTCTTTCTAATTAAGAAATTCTACTGTTATTGATCTTAAACTTTTTGACATGACAGAATCTCTTTTCTGCGACAGGTTAATTTTTTACTAAATTAGGAAAGCATATATGCTGCAATAAAAAGAAATTAACTACCATAGTAGAAAAACCTTGGAATGGTAGTAAAACTCTTTGCTGTAAATAAAAATAACTAATACTACCACAGTCAAGTTCTTGCCCCTATCTAATCAGTGCCTTTGCTACAACAGGAAAGGAATTAACTACAGTACCAGGAAAACCATAGACTGGTAATAAAAAATGTTGCTGTAAGTAAAAATAATTAATTCTATCATAGCCAGATACTTTACTTTAGCTAATAAGTATCTTTGCTGCAACAAAAATGAGATAAACTACAGTAGTAATGAAATTATTAAGCAGTAGTAAAATCTTGCTAGAACTAAAAAAGAACTGGTGTTGCCGTGCCAGGTTGTCAGTTTACTACACAAATATTACTTTACTATAACAGTAAAGCTTATTTTCAGTGTCTAAATAAAATATATTTTATAAAGTAACTTTACTGTCATAGTAAAAAGTAACTTTAGCAAAAACGAACTTTACAGTCATAGCAAAATTCTTGGCTGGCGCCTATTCAAATAGAGTTTTTTGCTGCTGTAGCTCGATTTTTGGCTGTCACAGCAAAAATCTTCTCTCAGTGTGATTATTCCAGTCTTCCTTGAAAGTAAGTGTCTGATGTCTGTCAGTTGATTTTATATTTTATTAAAGTTAAAAAGTTTTTTGAGACTAGCAGGAACCATTGCAGAAAAAACATTGTACACAACACACCCAGAAAGTGACTTTACTGGACTCGCCAGGCTTTTGCAATGGAAATTGCCAGCTCGCCCTGTTAAGAATCACTTTCCGGTCTTGTTGCATAAATAACTATCATGCTTTCTTGATATTTTCTGTAATATATTGACAAAATGTCCTAAATTTGCTTTTTTGTATTTTTCTGATTTTAATAAACTGTATAAATTATTATTACCTACCTACTTGTGTTTTGAGTGTTATGTTAATTATACAATACAAAAACATATTTCTTTTAAATCTTATGTTAAGCGGTTCAACAAGGTTACAATTAACCTTTTGATTAGTTTAACATAAGAATTAATTGACCTCTAGTTTTGTATTCTAACTTTAAAATAGCTTTGTTTCTGCAGCAGTTGGTGATCGCTTGTGGATCATCAGAGATAGTCACTCAGTTAGTTTTTAACTTCCAGCAAATAGAAGTATTTAAAAACAACTAATCGACTACTTCTGGCCCACAAACGATCACCAACTGCTACAGAAATAAAGCTTATAAATAATATCAATAAAATAATATAAAGGGGGTTTTGAATTTTCGCGGGCGCTTGCTTCTTGCGCCATCTGCTTTCACCTTCCATTATAATTCGACCAATTTAATACTGCGGATTAAATTTTAGCACGTACTTGCGCGTCTCGGGTTGCTCTCTGACATAGTAAAACA
>JANEYF010003359.1:0-107195 GCA_029963845.1 Rhamnusium bicolor | reverse complement strand
TTATTTAATCCAAATTTCATGTTTTGCATGATGATCCTTAAATGGATTCTCCCTTTTGATGAATCCCATGCCATATTCGTACTGTTATTTTGTACTGGTTTAATGGGAAAATAAAAACATCTATCATCTATCTATCTCATCTTTTACTTTTTCACTGAAGAGTTTCGATCCAATGTTTTAAAGCAGTGGTTTTTCTTTGATTTAATTAAGATCATTGCCGAGGGACCATCGTAAAATTAAGTGCAAATAATAATTAAAGTCAGCAATTGTAGAATTCATAGAACTAAATCACATACGCTTGGATATTATCTGCATATATATAAATATTGCACTCTCTGCTGGTAGGAATTTGGGCAGATCTGATGTAAAAATGTGAAAAGGAGAGGTCCTTAAGGTACTCTATGTGTTACGTGATGTTCATTGGACATATTTCCATATTTTGACTGTTTGGTATCTATTGCTTAAATAACTAATGTGAAGTTCCTTTCCGCACAAGGCACTTAAGGTGCCTTTAGGGATTCAATATTACCCGTGGTGTTCAGTGTGATTAAATACCTCCTGCTTGGAATGCAGCACCACTTAATCAGTAAAATAATATCATAAATGAGACACCTTACTTTAATTTTGTAATAATTAAACTGAATCTTTATATATTTTATATTGAACTAAAATATGCAATATTTTAGGACATTATATTGTTCAAAAGGAAATTATGAATTTGGAATATCACGCATCATGAAGTCACTTGAACCTTATAATAAAAAATTGGGAACCGGTACATGGTTTTACACAAAAAGATGCTTTTAAGTTTAATTGAAAATTTAGCCAAGCACATGATAGTTCTCAGAGATTCAGTGATTCAAGAATGTATTCAATTTTTGGAATGCTGCGAAAGTAAGTAATAAATTATGTATTTATATAAAATATTTTAATATACATTTTCAAATTAAAATTGCTATTTTTTTTTATTTAAAATTTCAATTGATTCTAGTTTAATAAATAATAAATAATAATAATAATACAGTTATCACATATTTGATATGATTGGTTGAGTTTTGTTCGGTTTAAGTGATTTTTTTTTGTATAGGTATAAATAAATATTTTATTTAATCAGATAAATCAAATACAAAATGCATGTATAAAACCCAAATATGCAGCAGAGAAAAGCCTAGGTTTCTGACTGGTGGTGGAGAATTTGTAAAAACTACAGATACCATCGATGACAAAATTTTGTCTATAATTCTACCCCAAATTGAACCATTAAAGAATATATACGACAGTAGTAGTAAATTTGAAGGTAAGTAATTTTGTTAATTTTTTGTACATTAGATGGCAAGAACTGTGTTCCTTATGCAGGTAATTAAAACTATTTGTATCACTTGTAAACTTTTTCATATTATCAGTGTCCGTTTGTCACTGATACTGAATGAATGCAAACCCAGTGTTCAGTGGGCACTTGCCATTCTACAGTGTACCACATATATATTCTTGTACATCTACTTGTGTCTAAATATTGACATTTATATTAACAAGTAAATGAAAATGTATCTTGTTATTTCAGGAGATCATGAGGATTGTCAAGTACTAGGTTTTCATCAAGAAGTAGGAAGGCATAATTTATCTGATGAGTATGTACTTGGGTGTGTATAATATTTTAATATTTAAAGAAACCAATTTGTGATTGTGATTATTTGTATATATCATACCTATTCATGGTCTAAAGAATTCTTGAAAGAATGTAATATTTCATCGAGGTATCAATCAATCAATCAATCAAAATATGCTTTATTGTCCAAGAACGAAAATCTTATTGACAAAGCTTAACATGAGTATAACACAATACAATAGTCACAGGGAAGTAAAATAAGCAACAAAGTAAGGTATAAATACTTACATACATACACAATGACAGAACACTACAAAAGAGAAAAAAAATAAAATATCTACATGTTAAAATAAATAAATAAATGCTAATGGGCTTAAGCAAGTTCCAGTTAAAATCGGTCGCTGTAAAATTCACTAATACTATAATAGGCTTTCTGAACTAAAATGTCTTTTACTGCCTCTCTGAAGGTCTTCAGTTCGGTCATACTTCTAACAGATAGCGGTATGTGATTGTAAATTTTTTTACTCGTATATTAATGACTGTTTAGTTAGGGTCGATCTTGGGATAGGTAGGGGTAGAGATAAATTTGTTGTCCGTCTAGTGTTATATTTAGGTAGGTGGTCAGTATCTACTGAATTTAATATTTTTTTATGTAATAGACATACGTGTCTCTAAGATAAAAATGCAGGTGAGAGTTAGTATTTTGTGAGTAACAAAAAGGGGTTTACAGTGGTCACTTGGCTTAATAATTGTTGGTTGCACATTCCCCAAAACGGAATGCCATATCTAATATGAGATTCAATCAAGGCAAAGTATGCAGTTCTTGCAGCTAGAAAACCCAGTTCATTGACGTTACTCTCTCACTGCATAGCAACCAGATGCCAAATTTTTACATAGGTTCGCAACATGCACATCAAACTTTAGTTTGTTATCAATATACAGTCCTAGGAACTTCGTATGCGAGTTATTTTTAATATGTTGGTTATCTTTGTTTTTCAAATTAACAAAAATTTACAATTGAAACAACGCGTTAAAGCAATGTTGAAGTAACTGGAGCTACTTTGAAACAATAATATTTTTATATTGTTTATTATAATGCTTATTTATGAGGCTTCTGTTAAATTTATAACAATCACTTGTTACACCTTGTATGCGGCTGTTTTCTTTTATAGATCCTGAAACACCATCATAGATGAGAAGAAATACGCCAACAAGTCCAAGAAAAGAACAGCTGTAGTTGAAGCACAAGAAAATATAGCTAAGTTAGCTAATAGCAGATAACCAATTTGGTTGAATTGGAAAAATCTTAAGAGGCATGATGAAGAAATGAAATTGATTGCCCTCAAAATTGAAAATGAAAAGAAGTCTGCAGTATTAGATGCAAAATTATTGTATTACAAAATAAAAAATAATAAATATTTATATAGTACCCACTTGGCTATTTATTATTTAATGTGCAATTTCAGAGCACAAAAACCTTTTGTTTTACTTGTAACATCTATAATAAAATATTTTTATATTTTGTGGTTGCCTCAATATCATTTACACTGATTGCTACTGGGTGAATTATGTAAAGTCTATAATAAATTTGTAATTTATTTTTTACATGCCTTCACAAGGCACTGTTATAGGCTTTAAAAATGTACCAATGTGCTTTTGTAATAAAAATCACAAGAACTTCAAATAATTCAATGAATTAATTACAATATAGATTATTAATGTATGGCTTGGTTATAGAAATTGGGGAATAGGAGTGATACACGCAACAGTGCTATGCTCTCCTCTTTAACCTTCCCTTTGAAGGTGGGTTAGGTGTGGCAATAAATGTGAAATTGGGAACAGAGTCTCTCACAAAAGCATTTGTTCAGTGCATTTATACTTATTATTTCCTAGCCCTTGCGTTGACAATCTGTATATGTATTTAAATGTAGGATTAATAATTGGACTTAATTTCAACTGTTTTATTATCTAAAATGATTAAGTAATGAATTTCTCCTTGCTACACCAGGACTACTTGGGTCTACTACTGGTGCAACTGGAACATCTTGATATACTAAATACTCTGATTGTCTCAGTCGTCTTTCTCGCAAACTATTACGTAACTCAACATTTTCTGAAGGATCTTCGTCTTTTATTAGTCGAGCAATATTGTGTAATACCACAACAGCAACTATTATGATTAATGAAGTATTAACTTTTGTCCTTAAACCTAACGATAATGCAGGAAATCGTCTTTAAAACTCCAAATGCTCGTTCAATGCAATTTCTCGTTACTTTATGAGAGTTATTATATCTTTGTTTAGCCCGTGTTTCAGGGTTTAACAATGGAGTAATAAAAAACGGTCCAAGAGAATAGCCATTGTCACCCAACAACAGGAAGCCTCTTGGTACCGCATTATTTTCAAACTGGAGACTCAAATGACTATTACTAAAAATTGTACTGTCATGTAGCGATCCCGGCCATCGCACTGCCAGATTACGGATTAATAAATTGGCATCACACATTGCGTGCACATTTATGGAAAAATACGATTTTCTGTTTCTAAAAGTTTCAGCTATATGGCCTCTAGGTGATGATATTATTGGTATATGAGTGCAATCTAATGCTCCAACCACTCCAGGAAATTGTCCTAATTCGTAAAACCAATTTGCTACAATTCCCACTTTTCATTTTGAGAACATTATATGTACACTTCTTGTAAGGAAGCTATGGCCTCTGGTGCCTTTTTAATACAGCGGCTGGAAACTCCATGTACGTCACCCATAACTATTTGGAATGATCCGGTAGCATAAAATCTTAGTGCAAGTAGTAACTGTTGCATAGGGGTCAATGGGAAATTTCTGTCTGTTGGATATTCTAACACAGGTTCAATTTCTTTCAAGACCTGCAAAACCACCTCTTTCAAAAGTCGATATCTTTCACTGAAATTTCTATCTTTCAATTCCTCAAATAAGTTTTTTCTGTACTCTTTCGTTATTTTCCATATCATTTCCTAGTAACTCCAAATATAATAATTCGGCATTAGAAGCTTCCATCTTAACACATATAACACAAAACGCAAATTACTTCAATATTTGAAAGTTGACATCCACAAACCACAAATAAATAATTTCTATGGGTTATTCACATTTAATCATTCGTTAAATAGTTACAGAAGGAAAAACCACTTAAATTAACAAACCTTTAACGGTCCGTTATATTTTAACAAGCGTTGATGAAACTATTATATCCTTAATCACTCCTTAAAAGTATCTTAACGGACCATTAAATTTTAATGATAGTTGGTGCAACCGGCCCCTAGTTACTTTCTACTGACATATTAACCCATTTCCGTTTTGCAGTAGAGATTAATTTTCTTATAAATTAAAAATATAGTTTACTGAAAAAAAAAAGTAGATAACTTATTAAAATTATTTTTTTAAGTTTGGAAACTCCTTCGCTTTATTAATTTTAATAAAAACAAAATTTTGCAAATTTATAGAGATGTTATAAACAGCTCTGATAAACAATGTAGAAATATTCCATACACAGACAGGTGTTAAAATGAACCTAGTTCATAAATTTCATATTATCTGAATTAAAATATTGTATGATTTCCAAATAAACATTTGTCAAATTTAAATACCATCTTAGAACTAGACAAAAATAATAATGATAAATATGTACCTAAATATTCATTAAATGATATTTTTATTTATTATAAATGTGATGTATCAGCTCATTTTTAAAACATTTTATTGTGTAAAGGATTAAATTGTAATATATTATTTATTTTCAGTAAATGGTAAAAAAGGTTCGTACTATAGCTTATCCAACACTTTCAGAAGAAAACGAGTCACCAAATGGAAAAGAAACAGTCACATATGAAGCAAGAAAAATCAAATGTTTGCTTATAAAATTACAAGATTATTAATAATACAGTACATTACACTATATTATACACATACCTGTTATATTTCTAATAATTTTTTTAGTTTATATGCAATCCGCTTGTTCTTAAAACATTTCTACTGTACCTTGTACCATCGAATTTAATGTATGGAGGAATAATACCTATACCTGAAGGTAAAGCAACACGAAGCCAAAATGAATGTAGTAGATATTTACGAAATAGTCATGCTTTCCTGTATGTACATGCTTATTGGTCACTCTGACGGTGGTTAGAATGTGATACACATAATTACAGCTATATTGTTTTGGAATATCTGTTTACAAGCAATTTTAACATTTTATTGTGCGTACTAAGAATGAAAACGATATGAAAATAATTGATTCTATTGCAAACAATGAACTGAAAGTCAAATCTTAGAGAAATACGCATATCGGAACACATTAGGTGATCAACATGAGTAAAATAAATAAATGAAAATATGTTTTTCTTAAACAGAGACCCATATTGAGGGTTTCATTGCAAAAATACGTATTGACCATATCCCACACTTTGCAATATCGGTGTTAAAGATTTTTATATCCGTAAAAAAGTACAAAATATTTTTAAGTAATTTATTTTTTTATATCAAAGGTACTCATAAATTAAAAAAAAAAAATTCTGTACGTTGCATACATATAAAAATCTTAAACTCCGATATTACACTATTTAGTATATGATCAATACACCCTTTTTCCATGAAACCCTCGATATGATTATAATAATTAATAAATTAGTAAATATCAACACCTGCTTTAGAGTATAGGTATTTCTCTTTTTTATAATTTTACAGTATGTTTTTGTGCTTTGCTTTTAAAACACAAATAAATTTTAATTAAAAAACATTTTCTTAATTTTCTTATTTGGGACACCTACCTATGTGCCGATTTTAATCATATGTATCTACATCGCACATATAAACATGACCTATCCTATCACGATTTTATTTGCCTGGCTGCTAATTATTACTGTATTTGCCCTATATTTTGAAAAATCACCTTATCAAAATGCTTATAATAATAAAGGAAAACAAAAAATATATGTATTTTGCATAATTTCTAAATCTAATGAACGTATATTCTACGTCAAGTTCAACATACTTGATAATTTTTATTTACCGATGAAATTGAAACAATTCACTCATCTCTGAACCACACATAACACAATATATTTTTTGAAACAAAAAAAAAAGTATTAAAACGTATGTAGTTCACAAAGAGGCCTTTCATAAATCTATAGTAGTTCAGTAACCACAAATAATACCATTAAATGCTCCTGTCACAGTCACTGTGCTCCTGTCATGATGCCTCCCTGTTTACCATACGAATACAGAATATGAAAGAATCGGAGGCCACACCCTCCACTCAGGTACAGGATAAAATGTGTACATATTTTTTCGGGTTTGATCTTTTTGGAGCCCTTATCCCCTTTATTGTTGGGCTGGTTTCGTAAGAAATGCTCCTGCTGGTATTGCTTCTCGGCTGTCATTAGTGATATATTATATCCAAAATGATAAAATATATCCAAATATTCTTGTGTAATAATATCATTATTTACTAACAGATTTATATTAGTCTCCTACTAAAATATTATGTTCGCAAAATACATGGGTTTGTAAAAAATTGTGTTTAATGCATTTTTTAATATAATTTTATTTATTGAACTTTCATTATAATAAAGATTAAAATTTTTCATATTAAAGTTATTATAAGGTTATTTATTTTCCAGGTCTCCATTAGGCAAACAGCATTGAAAGGGACATTTAATGCCGTCAACAAGAATTTCAGTTCATCCAAATTTTTATTAATAGTGTGGATATTACGATACATTTTTAAATTTTTTGTAACACTATTTATTTTTATAAAATTTTTAGTCCAGTTTTATCTGAAGTATATATTAAATTAGGATTAAAACCCCTGATATATTTAAGTTTTTTTTTTTTATATATAAATAATAATTTAGATAAAATTTTTGATTTATTACATATTCTTTTTTTATTTAGTTCTTTTCCTGTTTGTCACTTTACGATCACCTAGTCCATGGTAAATTTTCATTTTCCCATCCTTTCTGGTATGAACTCTCTGTTGAGAATTTACTCTGCTTGGTTTGTTGTTTGTGGCTTATCTGTTATTGTTTTTTGTAGTAATGTATTCTTATCTTTTACTTTAGGTTCTTTACTTTTTGTACTCAGTCTCTTTATTTATGTTTTCTATGTCGCATTCTTTCTAACTCTAGGAGATTAATATAACTAATTTTTGAAATGAAGTTTTACAGGAATCACGTAAATATTTAAATATAGTACAATTATTTTTTTTGCATTACAAGAAGCTCTTCTATTCTAGAACAGTTTCTCCAGAAAATTATACAGTAGTCGAACCAGCATTGTACATAACATACATAACAATGGGAAGTTAGTTTATTAATAATGTATCAATTTGATTACCCTATGACAGACAAGAGTCTATTTGTAGTCCAAGGTATTTGACAGCATCATGTTGAATGATAGATTTATTGCCTATTTTTATTAGTAGGCTAGGGTTAGGGGGCTTAGTGGAAAATAATGAGAGTGGTTTAGGACATTGGTCAAGACCATTATGAGAACAATATTTTCGCATTAATGATATTGTGACTTGTTTTGGATTCTAGAGTATGGAAGTCATCGTCCGAGTTGGCAGTAACTGTGTCATCGGCAAAGATAGATATAAAATTTCATTCATATAAGAATGAATGTCGTTAATAAAAATAATAAAGAATAGTGGCCCCAACACACTCCCCTGGGGAACCCCAGTGGAAAGGTCATTAAGATCAGAATTGTAAATCTTATTATTAGCGGTTAGAGATACTTTTTGATACCTATTTAGTTAATATGTTTTAATCCAGTCCGGTGCGGGTCCCTTTATGCCATAATTTTCCAATTTGTCTATAAGAAGACTGTGATCTACGGTTTCGAAGACTCGTGTTAGATCAAAAAATACACATGCACATTTTTCTTTATTTTCAAAGCTGTTAAGTATAAAGTTATATAATGATAATACGGCATCTTGTGTAGAATAACCCACTTCTAAACCCAAACTGAGTATCTATCAAAATTTTTTTTGTACTGAAAAAATTAGTAAGTATGATTTTTCATAGATGATATTTTACACAAGTTGTTGGCTGTTAAAGTAGAAATTATTTCTTCAATAAGAAACGGAAAAAACTTTATTTCCTATTTTTATTTCTAGAGGACTTCCAGCCAAGTACATGAACAATTTGTCCTACATTTCGTCCGAGTTTTCGGACTTTTTCAAGGTTAAAAGCTAAAAATATTAAAAATAATGGTTTTACATAAGTCGTAAATTAGATTAGTGACAGAATGCATATCTAAAAAAGTGTTTTCTTACCTAATATAAATTTCCTATTTTAATTTCATTGTATGGGTGGGTTTTATTTTGTTTTTCATCATTTATTTATTTGATAGGTATGTGATGTACATGTAGTTCGACGAGTTAGGCAGAGAATGATCAGTCTTTGGTGTCGTCGTTGATGTGTTTCTTTTTAAGAGTAGGTAATTATAACAGCTGAAGTATATTTATGGTCCGAGTGACAGAGTTATTGTAAACATTCACATGATATTGGATAGCCGTTGAGAAGAGGTTTTGCAGTTAGCACATATACAGGATGTTTAAAAAATTGTTACTATTGAATAAGATTGCGATATATGCTACTTAGATTTTCTATATCTGTTTGATAATTTACTGTTTTTTTGTTATTTTGTATTTTGGCCATTTCCAAAAACATGCGTTTTTTGGTATTTCTTTCTTTATGCAGTATGATTTTTCATAAATCTTAGAAAATACTGACAATAGTACTATATGTCTATAATTAGACAAAATTGATTTATCAGACCTTTTATATATGGGAACAACTAATGCTATTTTTAATGAAGGAAAAATACCTTCCTGGAAAGATAAATTTATCAAATGGGTAAATGGTTTTGATACATAATCTATAACACCGTTTAATAAAGAACATGGTATGCCATACTCCCCTGAGGAATTCCTTGAAGATACAGATTTAATAATTGTATTAATTTCATCTACTGTGACTGGTGATAAAAAAACTGAGTTATTATTAATATTAATTTTTGACTTTTTTTCCACTGACAGTCTAGGTTAGCTGTTTAATAGAATCAATAAAGAAATTATTGAAAGCCTGGGCAGCTGATTGCATATCTGACAATGAATCTCCATTGATATCTGTAAATTCTTCAGGCAGGCTTTACTGCTTTGGTTTAGATTTTTTATTATTTGCCAGGCTGCTCCTGGACTTATTTTTTGAATTAACAGTAACTGATTCATTAGTCTTTTTACTGTATTTATTTTTCTTTGATGATTCTTTTTCAAGATATTATATCTTATATGGACTTCTTCATCACCAGTAAATTTATATGATTTATAGACATCTCTTAAGAATAATATACCCTCATTGATCAAGTCCTGTGTTAACCACAGCCATTTAGGTTTTAAGTGTTTTTTGACTGATTACTTCTAATGGAAATGCAATTTCTAGTATTTCAATAAATCTATTTTGGAATTTAGTAAATTTACCATCACTGTTAATGTCAGTAGAGAAAAGAAATGACCAAGTTTCTAGGGACAGTAAATATTTGAAATAATTGATGTTTTCATCTGAGTTAAAAGATCTGTTGAGTATATAAGGGCTATCATTTGATTTATCAGGTACATATGGAAAACATAATTTGAGGAAAGTGGTCCGATCACAATGAATAACCTTAGGATTTAGAATTTCAATATCAATATTGGAAAATATATTATCTATGATGCAACGAAGTGATTTTTCCCGTAACCATTTTCGGATGTAATAAGACTTAGTTGGGTTCATCTTTCACTTTGGTACACCCTGTATACTATACCTCGTATAAATGTGATAACCCCTCATTTTATCGATACCTATGTATTCATTAGAGACATAAGTCGCTGATCTACAGATATAACATATCCGCGAGTAACCAGTTATATATATACCGTCTGTCCCTGGATAGACATCCTCCCGTTGCGGCACGCCTGCACTTTGTAACCACTAGCACCTGGATAGTTCTGCAACGCCCGTCTGCTGTAATTCCACCTTAAGCACCAGCGACCATAGATTCACTAACCGCTTGCCATAGACCCCAGTAACCGTAGATTGCTTTCATAACTGCTTGTAGGAAGTATTTTAATACTGCCTGCTTATATGTAAATACCGTAAACGTAGTCTTCGAAACTGCCTGCTTCATAAACATTTTGCTTGGTTCCTAGGCTGTATCGCTTGTAGATAAAAACTAGTATTTACATTGGTTTTTTTTGTTCTCCTTTAATAAAGTCGTATTTATATATATTTTTTTTCTGTTTTTGTTTTTTTTTCTTCTATGAAATCAATGGTAAGAAACAGTACACTGCATGACCATAACACTAGAAACTCTGAACAGGTATATCACCCATATTACGTTTGGCTAGAACTCACACCTCTATCAAGGTATTATTTTTTTATAGATTCATGTTATTTGGCTACAAAAATTTTAATAATTTTAATACTTTTAGTTCTAATTGGAGGTTTTATGAGATTTTCCTTATATATTATATTTTATATTTTTTCGTGAGGAGAACTCATTTATTTAAGGTTTGAGGCTAGTATTTTAATGACTAGAACAAAGTTTTTTTGTGCTATTACTATTATATTCAATCATGAATAAATAGAATAAGTACCGTTTTGCATTCTGACTTTTATTTAAAGGCAAAGGTATAAGTAATAAAGTTTATTTGACATCGAGAATCACTTTAAGCAGGTGAGGTGAAGTTGTCCATTACTACGCAAATGACGACCACACACACATAGATCGCCTGGCATTCCGTTTTTTCACTGAGACCCTAGCTTCTATCCTACCGCTGATAGAATAAAGTGGTGTTCCTACACTTTAAAACAGGTACTGGCGCTCGAGACCGTTACCGAAATAAAAAAAAGTTCAAAAGTACAGCTACTGTACTGAAGGGTTCCAAAGTGACCTGACACCCATGCAAAATAAGCATTTTGGTGGAGGGTGAGTAGCATGTCACAATGACAGTTTTGCTATTTTTATTTGTGTCAATTCGTGTATATTCGTTAATGCAATTTTTAAGGTCATAAGATGAGAAAATAACTGATAATTTTTCATCTGCTACATACTATATTATCATCAAAATTAAAATTAATATCTCTGCAAATAAAAGTGGGAAAGTTTGGCTTAAGTAACTTATACAACAGACAGTCAATATTAGAAATAAAATAATCACTATCAAATGATAGATTTGAAGGGGACCTATAAAATCATCCTACTAAAACTGAAACCTTTTCTAAAACAATTTCAATGAAAGCATACTCAAACAGAAAATCTACTTTCTCAATATCATAGGTCTTAATTTTAAATTTTATATTATTTCTAACGAATATGGCAACACTGCCAAGATTTAACAGACTTCTATAATGGTAATCAATTAAGGTATAAAAATGTAATTTAATTAAATTAATTTCAGAATAATTACATGAGGTCTCTGTTAAGCATATAATTTCTGGAAAATCCAAAGAATGGAGTAACAAGTTAACATCTTGAACTTTATTGCGAATGCTTCTAATGTGTATGTGACAGATTTTCATATTGTTATTCAGAGCATTGTGTAAAAACACTTTTATTATTCTTCCTTATTTCAGTTTATACATTTAACTTTTTTATTTATAGCAGGTTTTTTTACAAAACACCTAAAATCTCACTTTCACTATCTACAATCTTGAATTAACCTCACTCATAAATAATTTTATTACTATTTCATAAATATTTTAAATATATGAAGGAAATTTGCTTTTTAATGTTTCAAAAATATTTTATTACAAACTCTACACGTGTTTCGGCTTTTTAGGCCTTTGTCAAGAGTACAGAGAATACTGAACAGTAAAATTTGTGTCCATTGCTTATATAACTACATCTGGTACCTACTATAAAACTATTGTAAAATATGTTTTTATAAGTTGAATATTACTTTATTTTTTAAATCTAAATTATTTTATTTAAAATATGATGGCCGGTAAAAAATTTGTTGTTCATTCGTTAAGTTTTTATTATTTTTAACAGCTTTACTTATTTCTAATTGTTCTAATAGATCAAGTTTCTTTCCTTTCTTTTCCGAATGGAGTAATTTGACATTATTCAAATCGATAAAATGACTGTTTTCTATACAATGTGTTGGCATGCCCGTACTATATACATTGTTTACAATAGATTTCCTGTGTTCATCGATTCGCTTTTACATTTAAGTCCAGTTTGTCCAATGTATATGCATCACAGTCACTACATTTTAACTCATATACTCCTGTTTTTTTGTAGTTTTTCAGTTTTATCTTTATTATTAATTAACATTTTACCTAAATTATTTTTATTTACTGAAATTGTTCTACATCCTAGTTTATTCAGTTTATTACTAACTCTATTGCTGATCTTAGGCATTTATATCTCTTATTGCATTCCTGAGAAGAAGCGGCATAAAACTTTACGTAGTTTTCTTTTGTTTGTTTTTATTAGTTTATCTATTAGGTTTTCTTTATAGCCATTGTTTTTACTCAATTTGTTTGATTACGTTAACTTCTTTTTTAAAATTCTCTTCGCTTAGTGGAAATGTTAATAGACGATGTATGAGCTGTGGAATGGTGCCATTTTTTATTTGCAATGATTGTTAAGATTTACTATGAATTATTGTATCTGTGCAAGTAGGTTTTACGATAAATGTCAAACTCTAATCTATTATTGATATTTTTTATATTAATGTCTAAAAGTTTAAACCCTCGTCATTTTCCATTTCTAATGTGAATTGAATTTTCTGATTGAGTGAATTTAGAAGACCTAAGAATTTATTTAACTGCCTTTCTGTACCTTTCCAAATACAAAACACATCATCTACATAACGGGTCCAGAAAAATATGTTTTCAACTATAACGTTTTTTTGTATTAAACAGTACATTTTCAAAATCGGACATAAAAATTTCAGCTAGTAAGGGAGATATGGGTGAACCCATTGGTAATCCGTCCAATAATTTATAAATTTCCTCGATTAAATTTAAAATAATTTTGGTTAGTACAATTTTAATCATTAAATTTAGTTTGTTTTTTAATGTCACTGTCAATATTGGAGTTATTTAGAAGTTTATCTATTATTTTAAATAATGTCTGCAACGGGATTGACGTAAAAAGACTTTTTACGTCGAACGAAACTAATTTTTGCATTACTAGGAACTGTGAGATTTTTTACTTTTTTCTATAAATTGAAAAGAATTTTTAATAGAATACTTGGAATTCGAATCTTGTGAGGGAAGGCAATAAGATATTTAATTCCTTGCAAAGTTTAAACGATGGGGCATTTACGTAGGATACGATTGGTCTAATGGGTATATTTTCTTTATGAATTTTAGGAAGTCCATAAAATAGTGGCGGTGAGGGATTCATTATTTTGAATTTATATATTTGATCTGGTGGGATAATTGATGCACATTGTTTTATGGTTTCTAACGTGTTTGCTTGATACTTATTGGTTGGGTCATGACTTAATTTTATTATTATTTCATTTGTGTTTAAAATTGAAAATATTTTTGTGTTATACTCATTTTTCTGTTAAAATTGTTATTGTGTTACCTTTGTCAGCTTTGCAAAGAATTAAATTGTTATCTTGAATTTTCTTTTTATACTTTTTACACTTGCTATTTCTGTTTTATTATTTTTTACATGATTCTATGTTATTGAATAAATTTACAATGCTAAGTTTGTCCTCAATCTGAATATTACTTAAAGAAGTTTAAGGCCAATTCTGTATTTACTACAAGTAATTCTACTTCTTGTTTATTAGATATATTAGGCTAATATTTTAAAACCTTTCTCTAATAAATTAATTTCATTACAATTAAATTCAATTTCAGTAAGGTTGACTAATCTAGGATAAAATTTAAAAGTGGAAATACAAGAACTATTTACAGGGATATTAGAACTATTAACAAAATTTGTCTTACTTTTTATTAAATTTTGAAGTTTCTTGTAGTGATTTCTGTATTGTGAGTGAACTATATCCTGAATCTTTTCTCTGATTTGACGTTCCAAATGTTGAAAGATGAAAAAATTTTCTTTAAAAAGTAATTCAACATGTATTAACTTTAAATGGAGTCCTAGGTTGTTTCTTCGAATGTACCAATTTTTACGTTCTAAATCCTGCCATATTTTGTAGGTCATTTCTGTAGCCTGTTTCGCTTCTATTAGAATTATGATTGCACTGTATTTTCATATGCTTCGGTGTAATTTTATGTTTTAAACACTCACGCGATGAACCAAATATGATTTGAACACTTTTTTAGCTTTAATAAGCATCTTCTATATAAAACCGCTAATTTTGCTGTGCTAGCACTTTTAATACACTGAACTGATTCTGCGGTTGGCTCCTTGTGAAACATTATTAAATATTTTAAATATATGAAGGAAATTTGCTTTTTAATGTTTCAAAAATATTTTATTACAAACTCTACACGTGTTTCGGCTTTTTTAGGCCTTTGTCAAGAGTACAGAGAATACTGAACAGTAAAATTTACGACGTAAAAAGTCTTTTTACGTCAATCCGTTGAGACATTATTTAAAATAATAGATAAACTTCTAAATAACTCCAATATTGACAGTGACATTAAAAAACAACTAAATTAATGATTAAAAAATTGTACTAACCAAATTATTTTAAATTTAACGGGGAAATTTATAAATTATTGGACGGATTACCAATGGGTTCACCCATATCTCCCTTACTAGCTGAAATTTTTATGTCCGATTTTGAAAATGTACTGTTTAATACATAAAACGTTTTAGTTGAAAACATATTTTTCTGGACCCGTTATGTAGATGATGTGTTTTGTATTTGGAAAGGTACGGAAAGGCAGTTAAATAAATTCCTAGGTCTTCTAAATTCACTCAATCAGAAAAATTCAATTCACATTAGAAATGGAAAATGACGAGGGTTTAAACTTTTTTAGACATTAATATAAAAAATATCAATAATAGATTAGAGTTTGACATTTATCGTAAACCTACTTGCACAGATACAATAATTCATAGTAAATCTAAACAATCATTGCAAATAAAAATGGCACCATTCCACAGCTACATACATCGTCTATTAACATTTCCACTAAGCGAAGAGAATTTTAAAAAAAGAAGTTAACGTAATCAAACAAATTGCGAAAAACAATGACTATAAAGAAAACCTAATAGATAAACTAATAAAAAAACAAACAAAAGAAAACATTACGTAAAGAGTTTTATGCCGCTTCTTCTCAGGAATGCAATAAGAGATATAAATGCATTAATTATAGGCCTAAGATCATCAATAGAGTTAGTAATAAACTGAATAAACTAGGATGTAGAACAATTTCAGTAAATAAAAATAATTTAGGTAAAATGTTAATAATAAAGATAAAACTCAAAAACTACAAAAAACAGGAGTATATGAGTTAAAATGTAGTGACTGTGATGCTATATACATTGGACAAACTGGACGAAATGTAAAAAAGCGAATCGATGAACACAGGAAATCTATTGTAAACAATGTATATAGTACGGGCATGTCAACACATTGTATAGAAAACAGTCATTTTATCGATTTAAATAATGTCAAATTACTCCATTCGGAAAAGAAAGGAAAGAAACTTGATCTATTAGAACAATTAGAAATAAGTAAAGCTGTTAAAAATAATAAAAACTTAACGAATGAACAACAAATTTTTACCGGCCATCATATTTTAAATAAAATAATTTAGATTTAAAAAATAAAGTAATATTCAACTTATAAAAACATATTTTACAATAGTTTTATAGTAGGTACCAGATGTAGTTATATAAGCAATGGACACAAATTTTACTGTTCAGTATTCTCTGTACTCTTGACAAAGGCCTAAAAAGCCGAAACACGTGTAGAGTTTGTAATAAAATATTTTTGAAACATTAAAAGCAAATTTCCTTCATATATTTAAAATATTTAATAATGTTTCACAAGGAGCCAACCGCAGAATCAGTTCAGTGTATTTCATAAATATTTTCTTCTTTAAGAATAATGTAAAAATATGAAACTGAAGAGTAATTAATATGCTCAGAAAACTATAATTTTAATTAAACCTGTAACATACTATGTAGAAATTAGGTACCTTTTGTTAGTTTCAACAATGGACTAACATTTACAAGTTTTGGTTCCAATTTTAATAATAGCGACATCAGAATACCGTAGTCATTTTCTTGATATGACAGTCTAGTTCACCCAGCTAGACTAGCTGACTACAATTGCATATCATTGGTTAAAGTGTAAAATCTAGTAAGTTGATTATTCTAAATTTTACAGAAGGAAAAAACGTTTAGGATATTTATTTGTATTAATTTTTTATTATATATACTTTTTTTTTTTTTTTTTGAAAATGAGGTATTTTATAGTATTAATTTTACTAGATATAATTAATTTATTTCATATTAAAACCTCATAAATCAGATTTGTGAGGTTTCTACTCAATGACTACTTTAATATTTTACTAAATTAGTTTTACTCGGTTTTGAAATATGGAGCTATAAATCACAAAAACTGAATTTCGACTTATTGTTTTGTAGTTGTGTAGATATTAATATTTATAAATTTTTGCCACAAAAAACGAAAATGAAAAAATATCGATTTACTAAGTTTTGCACTTTAACCATCGATATTTTATTAAAAAAAGAAATAGTAAATCATCAAGAAAAAATAATCAATACCAAAAACTAAAAAAAAAAAAAAAACAACTTTAAGATCATACCAATGTAACCACTGTTACCCTAAATTTTAAACCAAGTTCTGCTGCAGTTTTGATATGTCACATTTGTACAATTGGTCCTTACCTTGTTAAAATTTACAAACACTAATAACAATTATATGTAAATGCTATCTATATTTTAATATCAAAATTAGCTTTTAATCCTGTCAAGATTTTTAATATCAAGCTAGAACAAGTCATAGTAAATTGCACAGTTAATAAACTGACTGCTGTAAAACCCTTAAAAAATAAAATGTAACTATACATATATAATAAATTAAAATTAATATTTCCTAAACAAATAACAATATAGTGTCATGATATAAGACTATTAAGTTTTAAATATTCGATTTTTGTATTTTTATAATTAACAAATAACATCTGATTAAGCTACTGTTGCACTAGATGGGGTTTGATTTAAACCACACGTTCCATCTCCCCTGTAAACCCTATAATAACCTTGTTCTCCCCAAGAAGAACCCCAAGAATTTTTTATTGTCCAAAAAGGCAGGGTTTTGTTAAATAGTGGATACTCTGAAAAAAAAAAATCAATTAGTTTTTTTATTATTCTAAAATTTATTTTTAGCAGAGTGCACCAATTGTAACTTCCGTGGGAGTTTCATTGTTACAAGCCGGATTTTATATAAAATGAATGCTTGTGTACCGATGTTTCAAAATCCCGAGGCCGCCGAAAATCATCATGTACAAAAGGGCATCAAAGTTAAATAATGTAAAAAATGGCTTAGGCATATAGTGGCAAAGAGGCAAATTGAGATTTTTTTATATATCTTTCAGAAAAGTCTTTGTAGAGGTAATATTATTTTATAATTTTCAAATATTATACATTGGAACTTACAAGAAAATGAAACTTAAAGCAGCAGTATAAAATACATGTAAATTATTTATACAAAGTGATTATTTAGGTGAACCTAATTAATTAACACTTGTTTCCTAATTTTACCACAAATTTAGTCACGTGGAAAGCAATTTGTTAAACATATACACCTACTAGTCGACACATAACACAAATAAATATTTAACAAACTAACATAAAGTTCACTCATCATCGGAACTCTCCGAATCAGATTTTGATATGGGTAGAACTACTGTTGCTGTTATAAATGCATTCCTGCAGGATTTCTGGGCCATGCACTTACAACCGCCTATACAGCCTAACATATTTTTCTTGCATGTGTACATCTTACTTCCACAATCTAATGATGAGATACTTTTGGATTAGTCGAATTACAAGTAAAGAAATGTTACCTTTTTTGCACCCACAGTTAAAACGATGAGTTTTTCTGAGAATGAATGCAGTGTTGTCATAACAGGTAAAACATCTCCGTTTTCGTCCAAATACTAACCAACATTTCTGTATGCCTCTACTCACTGGCAGATTTAGGGGGGAGGCCTAAATCCTAAATTTTTTTTCGTATGAGATTTTTTTTGGAGAAGCAAAAACATTTTTTCAAGGAAACAACCTCTGACTAATCCCTTTGGTGCAAAGCTTTAACAAAATTTTTAAATTTATTTATAGTTACCCCAAAGAAGGTAGGAGGAAACATTGTAGGATGCCACAAATAAATAAATTATTGATAACAAGTGAAGTCACTTTTTCCCTATTAAGTGCCTTTTTTTAAACTTATAAATGGTTTATTACTTTTATTTAGAACTTGGAAAAAAAATTGCATAATAACATGTAACAAAACTATGATGAAAAGTGAAACTGAATATATTGCCGTACAACATTTTTATTTGGACTTTCGTTTTGGAAATAATACAAGGGAAACAGAAAAATAGTCCAAATTGAATTAGATTTTGAAGCATTTCAAACCGAGATATTGATATTTTAAGTTTTGTTCTCTCGTAAGCTCCAATGTATAACATAATATATGAAAACTATAAAAAATATTTGCTTTCCTGAAAAATGCACAAAAAAATCACAATTTGTCTTTTTCTTTCCACTATATGCTTAACTTGTTTTTTAATTTTGGTGCCCTTTTGCACATGAAGATTTTTTAAGACTTCGAGATATTAAAACATCAGTACATAAGCATTAATTATAAAATTCAGCTTGTAACGAAACTCCCACAGAACTTACTTTTATGCGCATAATTGAGCGCCGAACACTACTATTTCTTGCTACTATTTATTACTTTTTTTTGGAACAAAAGTAAATCTTTCATCATATTAAGTAAATGGTTATTGTTCTGTCTTTTTTTTTAAGCATCTGAATATGTTAACACAAAAACAAATGAAGTTTAAATAAAATACATTCACTTAAAAAATTGTTCCACATTTTTTTTTATTTGCTTATGCGTAGTATTTGAAAAGCTCATTAAATTTTTGTTGTTTTTGGAAATGAAACTATATATAAAAATATCGAACATAATTTAGAAATTTATGTATAAAATCACAAACTACATTTTCTCACACCAAAAATCTTGGTCTTACTATAGATAAAGAAATAAAATACACATTTCATGTTAATAATTTATTAAAGAAAATCTATTGTGCCTTAAAAAGAATTTATTTCAGCCGTAAATTTCTGAATCAAAAGCTTAAGATATTTCTGTGAGTCTCTGGTTTTGTCTTTTTTCAATTATGGAGACATAATTTATGGACCTTGCCTTGATTAGGTTGTTACATACAGAATACAAAAAGTAGGTACAGGGTTATTCATTATAAATTACCCACCCCTTATCATCGTTATTATTGTCTATAGAAAAAAAAGTTTTAAATAAAAGTTATGTTGTTATGACTGAGTTTTGTTAAAATGCTATCAAAAGTACAGTAGCGTGCAGATTTCAGGGGATACAACAAAATAATATATTTTTTTAAATGGGATACCCTGTATATTATTAAATTTTTGAAATGATCCTTTGTTCCTGATTTCAAAAATATACCATATGTTACCCCTACCATATACCGTTTTTGAGTTATTAAACGTCGAATATCTTAGTTAAACTAGTTACTGTAAATATGGAAAAGTTAACATTATTAAAGTGAGTTATGAAAATGACAACTATTATGTTTGATAAGTGACATTTCTTTAATGAAATAATCAAAATGGTTTACAGTGAGGAAGAAAAAAAAATTTTATACAAAATAGATAACAAAGATTTATTTAGGAAATTTAAATATAAATAAATGATCTCATAAAAGATGTTCGATGTGTCCACTATTATTGTCAATGCATAATTGATAACGTCTTCTTATATTTATTATTACACCAAAAATGACTTCATTATTTACATTCAGATTATTTATTTCAAGTCGAATCCTGTCTTTAATGACTTGAATACTATTATTATTAGACGTCTTTTAGAAATCCCCAAAAAAATAAATCCATAGTGGTCAAATCCGGACTCTTAGGTGGCCATTTAATAGATTCATTATTCCCTATCCATATTGGGAATACATTATTCAAATGATCTCGAACGGGTAGGACACTATGCGGAGTTGCCCCATCCTGTATCCAAATTCCAGTTAAAGTATAATCATAAAATATAGGCCCAACAATTTTGTTTCTGAAAATTCCACACCAAACGCTAACAGTTTTTCTTCCTGATTATTTTTATTTGTTTTACCAATCTTTTTCTGTTGTGCTTGTTTTCTCACGACCTTCAAGTTTTCCTATTAAAAACTTCTGCCGTAGAAAAGAATGATTCATCAGTCCATAATATTTTAGTAAAAAATCGGGATCTTCATACAACTTTTGAATCATCTGGCGGCAAAAATCCAGCCTTTTCCTTTTATGAGCCTCTGTTAAAACTTGTACGGGTAAAATTTTATATGGTCTGTAGCTGTTATTTTTTAACGTACATTGGATTTTGGAATAACTTTTACCTAATTGATCGACTGCATTATTTATACTACATTCAGTATTTTCTAAAAAATAATACAATGTTTCAAAAAATCTATTAGCGAATAAATATGGATGGGCTTACCTTCGACATGAAGTAGTATATCTAGCTGTTCTTCCTGGTTTGCTTGAACTACACGCTTTTTCTACTAAAACTGGAGGTATTATTCACCTTTCGGTGAATATTTTTGAACGTATTTTCTGATGGTGTTGGACGATTTGGATACAACACCCTATATGCTCTTTTTGCTGCACGTTTATTTTTGTTATTTTGTATATAACAAGTAAATATTTGGACTTTTTCTTCCTCACTGTAAACCATTTTGATTATTTCATTAAAGAAGTGTCACTTATCAAACATAATAGTTGTCATTTTCATGGCTCACTTTAATAATGTTAACTTTTCCATATTTACAGTAACCAGTTTAACTAAGATATTCGACGTTTAATAACTCAAAAACGGTATATGGTAGGGGTAACATATGGTACATTTTTGAAATCAGTAACAAATGATCATTCCAAAAATTTAATAATATACAGGGTATCTCATTTAAAAAAATATTATTTTTTTCTATCCCTTGAAATCTGCACGGTACTGTACTTTTGATAGCATTTTAACAAAATTCAGTCATAACTAGACAACTTTTATTCAAAACTTTTTTTTCTATTGGCAATAATAACGATGATAAGGGGTGGGTAATTTATACTGAATAACGCTGTACAAAATATGTGTATTTGATTTATTTTGAATCTAACAAAAAAGATCATGTGTCTGAAAAAACTGAAAACATTGATTCGGCTAAATAGGACCAAAATGTGAAATTTTCATCTTGCGTGTTTCACTCATAAGTTGTTACCTCAAACCCTCCTTAAAGGAATGTCTATTACCGTGATATGCTTGTCACGACCGAAATCTCAGGAAATATCAATAATTTAAACATTCCTCAACATAATATGACATTCTTTACGAAATCCTACATAATATGTGGCATGTACCCTTTATAATTCCATTCCTTATAACTTTAAAATACTTTCAATAAATTAATTCATTCATTCAGTTTCATTTAAACAAATATTTATTAAATCAGTGAACAAAGAAGAAACATTAAAATATATGCATATTGTATATCGTACTATATTCATAAGTACTGGTTGTGTATGAAATAGTTTTTGTGTATTTGTGTTTACGTATGTTGTGACGTACTTCGTTGCTCTACACAAGATGAAGTGTCACTTTCGCCCAACACTACGGCGGCCAAGTACGGTCGCCAGTTTCTTTAGGTGCAAAACCCTTCCCCGGCGATAGGACCGGGCAACTACGTGAAGAAAGGATACGGGGGTGGGAAAAGGGTAACTTACACACTACATCAATGAACCTCTTATTCAATATATTTCATTTATTCATATTTTTACCCGTATATACCTTGTTCAACTTATAACTGGGGGGGGGAGCTATCCTCACAGAGATAGACCGGTGTCATGCACGGAATATAGCAATACGTTCCGAATTCAATTTAAAACAAACCTATACCTTTATACTCACAACAAGTTCTTCTGCTGGTCGTGGTTCTTAGTCAGCAGCTAAACGGTAATGACTTATTTGAAAAATCCTCAGCTACTAAATCTGCCAGGCAGAGTAGGGGGAGTGTCATGCGCGAAATATTGCACTCGTCCCTTTACCGACTTAGAACAATGCGCAATTACATTTGCACCTTGTACCTTTATACTCACAAGATTACTTCTGTGCTGGTCGGCGGGTTCTTCGGTTGGCGGTCAGACGGGAACTAACTTGTCTCAAAAATCCTCATGCTACTAAACACTGCCAAAAGCAGAGTGGATCAGCGCGGTAGTCTGGGTATATTACACTACGTCACTTGTTTACTAATCCATTAAATTTAAATACCTATATATCTTTTACTACGGTTTAGTTCTTCCGTTACGTGTCTCGGTTGGCGGTCAGGGGAACGATTTGATTGTTTCGCGGCCTTAGGTAGGCGGACAGGGGGGCAAAGGCCGGTCGATGCCACTTGGCAATTGGAAGTTTACACAAACAGATCAATACTACCTACATAATTAACAAAAACTATATTAATACAGGCAACCACTATTAGGGCGTGTACTAAAGTTTAAAATACTTTTGAAACAGACAAAACCGTCTAATTTATTAAAACCGTATGTATGTATGATGTGTGTCTGTTTTCTTCTGTAATTAATTTGATTTAGCATCGTTTTCTGTTTAGAATAATTATATTATGTAGTGATGGGTAGTTGACCGGTCACGATGTTTCCGTGACTGACCGGATCATCGTGACCGGTCAAGATTGGCCACGAAACCGGTCATCTTTAAAAACGAAAAAAAAAAAAACAGTGCCATTGGATGTGTCATAATTTTCTTATCAAAACGGTGTATAATACTTGTATAAATGGGCCTTATGTTGAAGGAAATGATCCATATTGGTTTTTTTTTTTTTTTTTGCACATAGAAATATTTCTTCATCATTATGTTCTCGTTGTGTGTTGATTTTGTTACCAATTTATCCAATGTAACACTTTTTGGAATAGTTGCTTTATATTTATGGAACATTTTTGGCAATATTTCACTATGTATTTTGTCTGGCAAGTAGCATGCCGTGACGGCTGGTGTAATTTAGGTTATGTCATATCTTAGGCTAGTAGCATGGGACTCAAGCGATACTCTAAGATTTAACTATCAAAACTAAATGAAGTTTTGCAGAAAAAAAATGTGATTAAAATTTCTGAAAAAAAGTTGAAACAATTGTGTGCCTCACCAGGTTATTTTTTAAACAATTTGTAACGTATTTGCAAAAATTTTTTTTCCAGAATCAGGAGGAAAATATATCGACAGATTTCAAATTTCATAAAAAAAATATCGATTTTTTTGTAAAGTTGCATATTTTTAAAATTTGCAGTGAAAAATGATTCAAAAAAAAAAATCAAAATGGTGTAACTATAAAAAAAGTAACATGTTTTTTTCAAATATTTACAAATTATTTAAAAATTAACCTGATGATGCACACAACTTGTTTTAAATTTTTTTACAAATTTCAATTTATTTTGCAAAACTAGAGGTCGCCACTCTCGGTACTAGCTTCGCAAATCGCTATCCGCCACAGAGACATCTATGATGTCGGTCGGATAGTATCATTTGGACCATATGAGAAGTTTCACATACCTCTCACCCTACTCAATTTACCTTAGTCAGTATATGACTAGCAGGTTGGCCACTATCATTTGTCTGTTCCATGACCTATGGCATACTGAGGAGAACTAATAAGTTCGAAACCGGTCTATGTCTGATTAGGAATTGACAAATGATATTGGCTACCGATCTATCATGATTTGAAGGTATAATCCAATACAAGTCGGGGTATTTGCCCGCTGAGTAGTGTTTCTTTCAAATCATATTTAATAACAGTAGTTTAGTCCACTTGGGCTAGAGGTCGCCGCTCTCAGTACTTGCTTCGCAAGTCGCTATCCGCCACAGAGACATCTATGATGTCGGTTGGATAGTAGCATTTAGACCATATGAGAAGTTTCACATACCTCTCACCACTACTCAATTTACCTTAGTCAGTATATGACTAGCAGGTTGGCCACTATCATTTGTCTGTTCCATGACCTATGGCATACTGAGGAGAACTAATAAGTTCAAAACCGGTTTATGTCTGGTTAGGAATTGACAAATGATATTAGCTACCGATCTACCATGATTTGAAGGTATAATCCAATGCAGGTCGGTGTATTTGCCCGCTGTGTAGTTGTTTCTTTCAAATCATATTTAATATTAGGTGTTTAGGAAAATTCTAGCGATTTGCAAATATTCTCTTTATCTAAAACTAATAAGAGAAACAAAGACAGAGATAGTGAATTGGCCACTGGGGTAAATTTCCCTAAAGCCCCCAAAAACTACGAAGTTGCGAGCACGACCATTAGGTCTTGTGGGTCTGTAAACAGGAACGGGCTTCTAATATTTAAAATAAGCACTTCTTGAAAATATTGATTAAAATACTTAAAAATTCAGGCAAAAATGAACTGTGTAAACCACAAAGAGTGTAAAAACAAAAACCTAGACTTGAAACAAATAATAACTTGTGATGGCTGTTATAGGGCCTACTGTAAATTATGTGCAAGAATCGCACCAACCGAAATAAGAGTTATGGAACTTTCAAAGAGAAAACTACATTACTACTGCACTAACTGCAACTTAATCTCAATTAAGGTGCAGCAACTGAATAACCAACTAACAGAGGAAAACAATGCATTAAAAGGAAGACTTAATGATCAAGCCACTATCATTGAGAAACTAGGAAACCTTGAAAGTCAGCTTAACAAATCCCAGGAAGTTTACATCCAACTCCAAAACAAACAACGCTACACTGCAATTAAACTACCAAAGCGAACTTGCAATTCTAAAAAATGAAATTAAAAACATTCGTGACAGCAATGTGGATTTGGTACGTCTGTCTATTGACAAATGATAAACATAATCTTAACACTAAATATAGTCCTGCACTGAGAAAAACCTGTACCACAAAAGACAACGTATGCCGTGAAACGCTTACCGAGGCTGGGCTCACTAAAACTGTAGGACCTATAAATACTACAGAACAAGCCATAGCAGGAAGCAGTATCACAACTGACAATAATTCTTATAAAACTACACTTACCAGAAATTTAAACGCACCGCATAAAAACAATAGTTCACCTGTTGAAACAAATTCTGAAAATTTTCAAAAAGAACAGGAAGGTTCCCAAACCATTAGAAGAAGGACACGTCCAAAAGTTGGCAACGGAGAAGGTGATGCCAACCTGCATGGAAAAGACTTTAATAAACAAAAAAAATCTGGCTGTTTATATCGAAAGTGCTGATGAATAACCACCGATAACGTAAAAAACTATATATCCACCCGAACTAATACATAAGATATTTATGTGAAAAATCTACCAACTATAATCAAAATTAAGGATAATCAATCATTTATGGTGGGAATTGAGCCACACCTGCTTAAGTCAAGTCTACGATCCGAGTTTTTGGCCTAGAAAGGTATCTTTTGACAGATTTAACTTTAGGTTAGGAAAGCGTTTTCTTGACAATCCACACTCCAAACCAACCAACTTGAGTGAAAATCCTAACAAAGAGAATTCAAATCCAAGTTCTTTTTTTAGATAAATGACACCAAGGATAACAGCAGTAAACTATTCAGTCATTAATGGCATTCACATAAATATACAGGGTATTTCAAACAAAATTGATAAACTTGAGATACTTTCAAGAACTGAAAAGCCTCACTTTCTTCTTATAACCGAACACTGGATGTCTCCCGAACAAGCGGAAGTCACGTGCATACCTGGATATGTCCTCTGCTCACATTTCAGTAGGTCTGCAGCAATCCATGGTGGTTCAGCTATTTACTGCCGAAATGATATCACAAATATTAAACAACTCAACAACATCAAGCAGTTTTCTCATGAATTTATTTGCGAGTGCTCAGGTGTTAGTGTAAAATATAAATCTTCAAAAATTGCTATACTAGCGATATATCAGTCACCAAACTCAGAAATAAACTTATTCCTAAATTCCTTAAACTCAATTATTTGTTCAGCGTCTAAATCTCATAACTACCTTATTATTGGAGGCGATTTTAATGTGGACGCTCTGAATGCCTCCAACTCGAGGCATCTACTTTATGACCTCTTTGATAATTTTGACTTAATTTCAACCTTATCCTCTGAACCTATCAGAGATTTTAATAACTGTAAATCCGCTATAGATTATATTATTTCCAATCTGCACAATGTTACAAGTAGAAATTTAGACCTTGGTATATCAGACCATAAATTACAAATATTCACAGCCAATATTCCAGTTCTTCCTAAGAATATTGTCAACAAACCAGTACATATTTACAAAAGAAATTTTACAGAACAAAACCTCCTCAATCTATATAACTTACTCTCTTCTACCGATCTAAGCTACCTCTACACTTTAAATGAACCTAACCAAGCTTGGGATGTTTTCTGGCAAAACTTGTTGTTCTGCTTGGACAAATCCTGTCCATTAATTAAAGTAAAACTACCTCAGACAAATCTAAAAAATAACTGGCTAGATGCTAACATCGTAGAAGAAAATAATGGACTAAAAAACTTATACTGGCTCTCAAAAAACACTGCTGATCCTTTTATTAAAAAACAGTACCAACTCAATAAAAGTGCATTCGCTGATAAAATAGCTTTAAAAAAGAAAGATTATTATAAAAACAAATTAAATGATGCTTCTAACGTCTCAAAAGAAATTTGGAACATTGTTAATGACAATATCGGTAAAATCAAGAAACCTGTCGAGGTTTCTTGTTTAAATCACAATGGAAATGAAATTGTCAATAAATTGGAAATTTCTAACTCCTTTTGTAAATATTATTCTGAAATTGCTGAAAAACTTTTACTAGATACTTATGGCAATCTTTCTGGGGTCTGCACTGTGGGTATAATGTGTAACTCCTCCTTGTTTTTCTATGATATTACACCGGATGAAATATTAATAACTCTAAATAACATGCCGAATAAAAAAAGTACTGGGTCTGATAATTTACCTGTGAAAACGCTTAAATATATATCACGTTTTATAATTTATCCCCTTTGCTTTCTATTCAATCTTTCTATCAAGTTAGGAACGTTTCTGGAAAAATTAAAATATGCTTTAATCGTGCCCCTTCATAAAAAAGGTGACACTGAACTAATTGAAAACTACAGGCCAATAGCACTATTATGCTGTTTTTCAAAACTGTTTGCGTAATCAAAACAGAATCTTAAATTTTGTCAACAGTTATAAGCTTTTGTCTGATCAGCAACACGGCTTTAGACCAAAGTCCTCCACAAATACAGCTTCTTTTGACTAAACTAACTTTATATATAACGCTATTGATAAGAAAGAGATAGTTATTGCTCTATTCTTTGACATAACTCACGCTTTTGATTGCGTCTTGAGTGATTTTATGTCAAAAAAAACTGCAAGCCTTAGGCATTAGAGGATCACTCAATACATGGATCGTCGTCTCATTCTTATCAAATAGGAAAATTTCTGTAAAGCTTGGTGATACCACATCTAACAGCTATAATCTCAACCTTGGAGTTCCCCAAGGAAGTGTACTCTCTCCTTTACTCTTCATACTGTTTATAAACGATCTTGAATTCCATATTTCAAAGGACCTAGAGGTTTTTATAACAATGTTTGCTGATGATACGACCATTTGCATTACTGCAGAATCCACCGATGTGCTGGAAAGAAATACTAACAAACTACTAACACTTTTTTATAACTGGTGTCTATCAAATAAATTAATTATCAATATCTCCAAAACCAAATATATAATATTTCAAAGCAGAACTGCAGAAATGCAAAATATCACAGTACAACTAAACAATGCCTCATTAGAAAAAGTCGAGACCATAAAATTCTTGGGGCTCCACATATAGATAAAGACTTAATAATAATAATAATAATAATACCACATGAAATTACACCCCCTTTCCCAAGGTATGACTCAGAACAATGGACACACACCCAATATCCAAGTATAGAGGCCCCACAACCCGATCATTTTTATTTCCACAAAAAAAACCCCCCCTCCCCCCCCCGGGGGACCCACCGGGGCCCCGGGGTTCGGCGCCTCCCGCCATATGTCTTGGACAAAGCACATTGACCATGTGTTAGGTAAACTAAAGTCTGCTTATTATGTAATACGGAATCTTAAATCTGTAATGGACACTAAGTATCTTCTAAACATATACTAACTCACTGGCGTACTCTCATATAAAATACTTAATTTAATATTGGGGGCAGTCTAAAGACTGTTCAGCAAAATAGAATATTACGTCTTATTTTCTCTTATCAGCCCTTGGATTCATGCAAACCTCTATTTAAGTCTAACAAAATTTTAACAACCGATTCTATTTTTATTTACGAAGCCAGCCTGTTCATTAAAAACAACCCCGATACTTTTCAACTTCACAACAGTGTACACAATTATGATATGAGATCTGCAAATGATGTATATATAAGAAACTTCAGACTTTCTCTTTATAAAAAAAAGTGCACATTATGCCTGCAGTGCAGTGTTCAATAAGTTGCCAGATTACATAAAAAATGTTAACAGCTTAACCAAATTTAAAAAGGAAATTTGCTCCTTCCTATTTACTCAGTGCTTTTATTCATTAAAAGAATTCTTATATTTTAATATGTAATTTGTTTTATTGTTTATACAATTCCTGTAATGTTGTACTGTACTGTACTTTTGACGTTTCATATTATGATTATGCGTAATTAGTAGCGGGGCAAATACTGCCAATAAATTATTCATCTTTAGGTCATGTGCTGTGATGGCCCGCCCTTCAGATCAGGTAGACGATGACACTGTTGGTAATGTTTTGGTTAGTAAATTTCAAAATGTTGTGGGGTATAGTTGTTATTTCTGTAAATAACTACGTATCCCTGTTTATTTCGAGAATTTCTAATTATTTGATGCTTAACTGTTTTTAAAATACACCAAAAAAAAGTCAGTGGCAATTCTTTGATTAATTTTTAGCCATTTGGCGTGAAAGTAAACTGGCATTCTGCTATTAAATAAAAATAAATTGCCAAATATTCTAACGAAAATAAAATAAAAAATTCTAAAATGAAATAGATTAAAAAAAAAACGTATTAAAAATTAAACAAAACATTTTTTTTCTAAATGTTACTTTATAAGAGGCTCAAAAATGTCGCCCTGTTGCGCCTGGTAATACCCTAATCGGTGATAAAATTCGTTCCTGACATTTAAAAGCATGTCAGGGAGTCACAAAATGTTCTTGATGAAATTTTCGTTTTCATTAGCCTTTTCTATCATGGTTTCACAAAAATCCATTCGTTTCGTACAGTCTTCAGGAAAAATTTCTTGGGTAGTCATAATTTTGTAGCAGAATTCTTTTTAGAATATTTCGCACTGTTCGCTCTTATACACCAACTTTCTGCGAGACTTGTCTACTCGAACAAGGTGCATTTACTTCGGTGAAACTACAGACATTAATTTTCCGCCTTTCCCTTAAGTAAACTGTAGGCTCATCTTCGTCATTTAAATGACTACATTTTCTGCAATTTGTCGTACATCCCACAGACTCAAACTTATGAATGATGTTTAATACAGTTTGAACCGTCGGGGCAGGACAGTTTTCAAATGTAAAAATAAATCACCCGATAACTCCCTCAGTAGTATTACCGCCGTAATACCACTTGATTATTTGCGCTTTTTCTTCAGTTGTATAAACATACATTTTTAAGTTAAGGAGAAATGCCAGTTTAACTTACCACGCTAACGGCTGACGCAATAATAAAAGAAATGGGACAACCACGTGTTCACAAAATCATTTATTACAGTGTTGCCAGATTGTGAAAGTGTGATTATCAGAAAGTAACAATGAATTTAACAGATTTTAGGAAAAATTACCAGATACTTCAGATAATACGCCAATATTCATAAACTTTATTATAAAAAATAAATAAACAAAAGTAAAACAGTTACAAGTATATTGAATAGAAACTAAGGCTGGGAATCGAATACGAATAATTCGAGTATTCGAATACAAATTATTCTAATGGAAAATTATTCGAATATTCAATATATACAATACTCGAATATTCTATTATATTTGAGTAAATTTGAATATTAAAATATATTATTAAATTATGTACGAATAGGTATGCAGTATGCATCCAACCAAAGTAGGTAGGTAGTAGGTATAGGTAGGCACCTAATCTAAAATCCAAATATATAAATAGACCACATTAGTGGTCTCAGTCAAACTATTCCATCTCTTTCTCGCCTCGACCTTATTCTTACTGTACTAAGGCAGGGGTTAAAATTAAATTTTAAATTTTAGAAAATATGTAAATGTAAATATTTAACTATTGACTTTTCATGTATTTGTTTTACCTTCACAAGCTGCGTCTTTTTTAAAAATATTCTAATTTTAGAGCACTTTTATTTTTTTCGAAAAGGAAAAATAGTTATGACACAGAAGTATAATAAACTAGCTCTGTTTTCGTTTTGTTTAAGCTTCAATTAGTTAAATGTGAACAATAGCGCCTCAATCCTAAAATAAAATACTAACTAAATAATTCTGACCCTTAAAGCACATGTACAAGGAGACACACCCACTATTCACTAGTATTCAGTGCTATATCTATTAATAATAAATATTCGAGGATCCGGATTATTCGGATACCTATTCGAATAATTCGGATTATTCGATATTCGAATATTTGAATTATTGGAATACCTATTCGAATAATTCGAATAATCCGAATATTCGAATATCCGAATAGTTCGAATATTCGAATATTTTTTCGATCGAGTATTCGAATACTAAAATCTGTAAAATTCCCAGCCTTAATAGAAACTTTTTGACTTCAGAAATTATACTATCATCTTCATTTTCCTTTATATTTTTGTATAATATTATGGAATTTTATGATTCTTTTACGCATTCTGAACTTAATAAAATACCATTTATTATGTTTGTCATTAATTAATTTTTGGTTATAGGTTTGATCTTTTTGGTTTTGATTAAATTACGTTAACCATTGAAAAAATGCGTTCACATTGCAGAAAGAGGGGTAGAGCTCTCATTTTTGGTGCAGTGTAGCATTTATTTTATATTTATAAAATAAATGAGCGTAGCTGCATGAACAAAATCTCGTAGATAACTAGATGTCACCAAATGTTCATCGCAGTTAGTAAAATGGAACAGTATTCATTGCATATTATGCACTTTACATGAAACGATTTTAATTATTTCTCAAGATGTAAATAATTTTATAAAAAAAAGTGACGTTCCTAAAAAATTATCGTAGATTATGCCATTATTAGAGGCTCCATTAGCAACTACCAGTTAAAATTCCAAATTGTAGATTTTGGTAATTACCAGGCATCTGGCAACACTGTTGTTTGTTCTATCTACAATAAACTTAGTGTAGAAAGGGAAGGGATGAGATGTGGAAGGTATGTGATGACTGAGGACTGGAGGCGTAAAAAAAAAAAAAAAAAAAAAAAAAAAAAAAAAAAAAAAAAAAAAAAAAAAAAAAAAAAAAAAAAAAAAAAAAAAAAAAAAAAAAAAAAAAAAAAAAAAAAAAAAAAAAAAAAAAAAAAAAAAAAAAAAAAAAAAAAAAAAAAAAAAAAAAAAAAAAAAAAAAAAAAAAAAAAAAAAAAAAAAAGAAAAAAAAAAAAAAAAAAAAAAAAAAAAAAAAAAAAAAAAAAAAAAAAAAAAAAAAAAAAAAAATATTTTTAAAAAAAAAAAAAAAAAAAAAAGGAAAAGAAAAACAAAGGGGAGAAGGGCAATTCCTTCCCCCCGGGGCCTTTCCCCCCGGTTTGGGGCCCCCCCCCAAAAGGAACCAAAGGGGCCAAAGGGGGGGCCAAATTTGGGGGGGGGGGTTTTGCTGTGGGGGGGGATTGCGGGTAAAAGAAAAAAAGAAGGGGAAAATTACGGGATAAAAGAAGAAAAAGAAAAGTTGGATAAAGGGAAAAAAGAAACCAATTATTAGATTTTTTATAAAATCGCGCAAACCGCCACCGGCCCCAGGCGAACTGGGGAAGGGTTGGAATGAGAAGGGGGGGGTAATTTATAAGCACAAAAATGCAGAAAAAGGCAACAGTGATACACATCTTTTTCTGTCGCATACATGACTTTGCTATTTTTATCCTTTATGCACACACACAAAGCAGGCACTCTAAGTAAACTTTTTCCAATACTGTACATCACTTTTCAAGTGTTATGATTAAAATTTCATGGAAAATGGCAGGATATTTAAAATTTTGGACAAGTTGACCGTGTCCGTGACCACCTTGAACACATTGCTATTTGACCAGTCAACTTAATAATAACCTGACTGATAAATGCAGTACATTAAAGTTAATAACTACCTGATTATCTACATTAGATACTCAAAATGGGTTAAAAAAAAAAAATATTTAACACTCAGTATTTGAAAACCTGTTCATATTAGGACATATGATTAATAAACAAACACTGCTTATTTTTTTATGTACCACCTGCCCTATAAATGTTGGTAATTTTTTTAAAACACCCTGTATAATGCAGAATCGTATACATACAAAATTCAACTCTCAAGGTAGTTCCCACTACCTTGAGAGTTAATTTTATTGCTTATTTGTAAAAATTACTGAAACTTATTTAAACATGGATATCTTAAAAATGTGAATCTTATTATGTATGGTATATTTTTCCTGCAGAGGCATATCCAAGCCTGGGAAATTTAAAATACCTTATTCTAATTAGTTACCTTGTTCACACGATACAATTTTAAGAGGGATGCACAAAATAATTTGTAATAAACACATTTATTTAATTTGTACCTTGCCCACCATTCGGTTGTTGACGAATTTTTAAAAATGGTGAAATATAATAGTGGAGGCATTATGTTAGTTATACAGGGTGGGGCAATAGTGCGGCGGACCTCGATATCTCGAGTTCTACGATAACTAGAAATTTTTTAAAAAATTGCAAGTAAACTAGATAAAAAAGTCTATAACTGGAAATTATTTTCGAACATACAGGGCGAGCCAAGGCGAAATTACAGGATCAAGTGCCTTTTTTTTTAAATGGAATGCTATTTATATCAGTACATTTTTTGAAGCCTTTTTTCTAGGCTCTATTCATTCCTATATTATTATTGGCTATCTCCCAACCACTTTGATGTAATGAATTTTTTTGTTGAAATAATGCCATCTGCAGATGGATATTAAAAAAATCACCACAGTCACAATTATGGGTTTTAAGAAAAACTTATGTGAATACCAGTTACGAGACATCTAATTAATGTTTTTGATTCATTTTCATTTCCTAAAAATGTACAGGGTGGCCAAAAATTAGTATTCAATTAAGAACTTTTCAAATTGAATTCCAATGGAACACCCTGTATATTTTTCAACGATGTGATGTAAAAAATGTTCGTTTTTCATGTTTACATCACATCGTATATATATATATATATATATATATATATATATATATATATATATATATATATATATATATATATATATAAAAAAAAAAAAAAATATATAAAATTGTACATATTATTGTTCTAATATAAAAATAAATAAATAGAAAATATATCTACATGCACATACACATATATACATATATAAACATAAATAAAATAAATCTGTGGTATACAACAATACACAAACAGATAAACAAACAAAATATGTATAAACAAGATATCAGATAGATAATGAATTGCAGTACTGAAAGTATTAATCATTACTATAAAAGCTATTTTGAAGTAATATCACCTTTATATTATTTTTGAAACTTTTTATACTTATGTCATCTTGTTTAAAATCTTGTGGTAAAGCATTGAAAAATTTCTGTGACAAATATAAATATAAAAAGCAGTTCTTCATCTTACTCAAGTGTATATTTCTTAAACATACGTAAATTTTTTTTTTGTCTGGTATTATAGCTATGACCTTTCTCCTGTGTTTAAATAGAGCCCTGTTTACTCTTATTTTTAATATAAATCAAACAATAATAAATGTAACATGAAGGTAGAGTCATAATACCCATATCCTTAAAAAAATTTCTACAGGAATCAGTATAATTAGCTTTAGCTAAAACTCGTACTAGTCTCTTTTGGGGTATAAAAACTTGTTGATCATGACAAGTATTACCCAATAGAATAATAGCATACACCATTACACTATGGAATATTGAAAAGTAAGCTATCTTTAAATAATTTTCACTAAGTTTATTGTAACTGTCATGAGAAAAATATGAGTTGATAGACTTTTACAGAAATGTATGTATGATAAAAGATAAAGAGGTATCAAGAATAACCTAAAGATTTCACGGGATCATTATTATGACCACTAGATGGTTTTACTGCAAAATTTAATGATTTAGTTTTGTCCAAGTTTAAACTAAGCAGGTTACTAGAATACCATTCCTCCAACAACTGTTCCGAGATATCTATATTGTTAGCTATCTCAATTTGAGATTTGCTTATAAATAACAAAGTTGTATTATCTGCATAGATAACTTGTAGTATATTACCATGATCCATATTCAAAAACTGATCATTGACATAAATAATGGAAAGTACAGGGCCTAAAACAGATCCTTGCGGAACACCAAACTTAATATGTTTCACTTTTGACATTTCATTATTCCATTTTATAAGCTGATGTTTATTATTCAGATATGAAGTAAATAAATTTAGTGTATTACTGCGTACACCATAGCATTCACGTTTAGTCAGTAAAATATCATGACTAACAGTATCAAAGGCTTTCGACAAGTCGTAAAATTTTGGTGTACAGAATTCCTTCTCATTGAAAGTATCTAATATATTTTCAATTATTTCACACAGTGCGGATACCGTTGATTTGCCTGATCTATAGCCAAATTGAGAGTTACTAATATACTGATGCTTTTCAAAATAATTTAATAAACCATTTTTAAATACAATTTCAAATATTTTTCCTGACTGGTATAATTGATATTGATCTAAAACTAGATGGTTCATTGTAGTCTCTCTTCTTATACATTGGAATTACCTGTGAAATTTTTAAAGAATGAGAAAAAAATACCATACGTTATACAACAATTTAACAGGTCCTTTATCTGTTCAATTAGTGTTTCACCTACTAGCTTTATAAGTTCATTATTTAAGCCATAAACATCATTTGATCTCGAGTTTTTTTAGTTGATTAATAATATCTTTAATTTCATCAGAGCTAACATGAGATAGAAAGAAAGAATGATTAGGGTTGGGCAACTCTTTTAAATAACTATAATAATTATTGCTACTCATGTTTTTAAAATTTGACAAGATATCCTCTATATAACCAGGTGTAGTAGTCTGCAGGAGTTAAATTATTTGATTTAACTGACTGCATATTATTACATCTATTATTGTTTATAATTTTCCAGGCAGCCTTTTGTTTATTTGAACTTTTATTAATATATTGATCCTTGGCTTTCCATTTGGCTTTATTTACTTCTGTCTTATAGTCAGCTGTTTGTACAGCTGAAAGATTATTTTTTAAATTTTTTAACCAATCATCAAATTGTACAATGTTTTTTTTTCTGTTATTTTTTAAATTTACCTTTTTAATTTTAAAACACTCCTTTTATGTCACACATGTTAACGATAATTAGCTTTTTCGATAAGACACTCTAATAGAAAAAAATTATGCCATTTAGTTGCTTCAAGTTTATTGAAAAATTTGGTTATATTGTTTTTAGTCATAGGTCTACATAATACATCGCCTATGTTTTTATATCAACTGGACCAGGAATATAAAATTCTGAATCGGCTGAACTTAATTCTGAGCGTATTTGTAAATCATTATAATTAATTTCAATTTGTGGCACGTTTTCAATTACACGATTGATAATAAAAAAATTCAGTTTATTTGTGAAATTAGTATAACTGAATTTAATTGTACATTGAGCTCTGCTTGAAATATGTATCAAAACTTGATTTATACCAGAAACTGGAGCATTTATTTTTGTTGATTTTATATTTAATTTATTGAAAAGCTGCTGTCATAAAATTTGACTGGGCCGCTGTTCAAGAGTGCCCTACATTTCCATGGGTCCTACCTTGACTATCAAGTACATATATGACAGCGGTTGATAATAAAATATACTCCTGATTAAACTGTGAATAATGACTTAAATTTGTACATAATGTTGCAATATTTGAGCTTAATCGCTGTGCATTTGATGTATTGTAGCGTAATTACTGTGAATTTGGCACATTATGGCTTGATTGGATTGAATTTGGTGAGTTATAGCTTAACTGTGATGCATTTGAATTATTATAGTTAAATTGCTGTGAATTAGAATGCATAATTGTATCATTTCCATGTGTATTTTGAGAAATTAGTGTTGCATAATGTTGAGAGTTTGTGTGCTGGAAATTACGCGAATTTAAATTAATTTGAGCATTTGAGCTACTTGGCTGATTGAAATATTTATCATTTGCATTAGAAAAAGTTTAAGGTGTTGGGGGTTGGAAAAAAAAAAAAGCTTTTTTAATTTATTTCCCCTTTTTGCAAACGAAAAGCGTATTTTTGCCTTTTTTGGCATTTTCTGCATGAGCCTTAGCGACATACTAACGATGAATGCCCTGCTTTGAAACAGTTTATACATATATTTAATGTTTTAGCACATTCAAAACCGCGTATTTGGAGATAAACCCAAAAATTTGTCACATGAGAATATGTTACAAGAAAATACAACTAGGCGCTTTTGATATTACATGTGTATAAAATCTCTGTACCCACCTTTTTTGAAACTGACTGGTTGTGATTATGCACAATTTTATTATTCAATGTTTCTAACAATAAACATCTATTATATAAAACCTTGGTAAAATCTATATTTTTGGAGATATTTCATTTTTTATAGATATTTCCAATTCTCTTTTTGTAGCAATATCCAATTTGGATGACAATAAATAAATAAGAATTGTATCCCATGTGCCTACAGTTGGTCTAAATTTTCTAGTGCTCTAAGGTGTCGTAAGAAAGTATCTAAAAATTGTCTTAATGATGCATGAAATTCTTTTATGACACTGGGCAACTCAAAAAATATTTTTCATATGACTGTGAATTATTATTTTTCTATTTTGATAGCGTTCTTTTTTAAAAGATTCCATGCCACTGGGTAGTTAGCATCAGTTATTTCTAAATTGTGTGGCGTCACCTTTTAAAGATGCCTATAGATAATGAAATTTTTGTATTGTTGTTAACTGAGAATTCTCACGTGTCAACGCATTGAAAGTGTCATGGAATTGTACCCAGTTATCATATTTACCTGTAAATTTGGGAAGGTTAATATCAGGAAGTTTGATATTTAATATGTTATTACCAGGCGGTGCACTTGGTGCCGTCGGTAAAACTTGTGATGCTGCTTTAGATTGCTTAGCCTCTTGACAAGCCCTTATTGTCTGCTCTGCCACTGAAAATATTCTAAAATATCGATCTTCAAATTCCTCATATTCTTTTGCATGATCTGACGCTATCTAAACCTCAATTTCTGTCTGAACTGCATTAAAATCATCCCAAACGGACTCAACTATTTATGTGCATTTATCTAATTCCACTCACTAACTGTTTGGCTGAATCACCCAAATTATTTATAAAATTTTCAATTCTGGTTAAATGACCTTTTAAACGTTGGCGTTTTGTTCAAACTATGAAGTTGTTGCTTACTCATAATGGCGATAAAAGATTTATTAATTTGTTTGCCAAATTTAAGATTTCTTATAGATATTATTTATTGTTTTTTATGTGAATAACTGTGTTAAGGTAATATCAATTTACTCAATTGTAAATTTGTAATTATTAATTATGAATCAAAATTAGATATTTTTTTCTTTTCAAGTTTGTTTTTACATTTAAATAAGTAATTAACTATGCTTATTTAAATATTTTTTATGCATTTAAATACAATGATTTATTAAGCAAATAATATGCCAACCAAGTAAATTAAGCTGTAATGTAATGATTTAGGATAGATACACAGTGAATTGAATGACTGACCTCGTTTTTTGTAGCTGTTGCATTAGCACATTAGTGGTTGCTGTCGCTAATGTGCGGAAACTGACTTGCTTGTTTGCCTCTTCACTGTGTGTTGTGAATTATTTCCAAGCACTCACTTGAATATTTATAATTTAATAGTATAAATGTTTATTTGTCTATGAAACGTTCTTCTATATGCACTTAATGGCAGTAAATGAATGTTTTAGATGAGAAATTGCAATGATTTATTTCCAATGGATGTTAAAATTAAAACTATCCATGCTCGAATGGAACCATAATGTTTGATGCTTCAATAATAATTTAGCGGACTGTATTTTTTTTCTATGTGTATTTTTAATAAATACAAAATAAAATGTTACTACATATTACATAATAACAAAGAAAACGGAGTAGTACATATCACATTTGACACACTCGTCTGATGCTCTAACGTAACTGTTTTTCAACTCGGCCGCCCTGCGCACTGCCGCGCCTCCATCCATTGCTGCCAATATGCAAACATTAATTCGTTAAATGGCAAACCCAACACCGGGTTTGCCCTTGCAGGAAAAACGGACCATAGTAATATACATATATATAGCAGAAAAAGATTCTCTGAATTTTAAAACAAATTTGAATTCTGAAATAAGTAGCTGTAGAGTTATTTCCATTTAAATCATAGGTAAGAAATGACTATAATATAAGGGATAACTACAAAAGAATCATCGCGTTGTAAAATCAAATATCTTCAAAGTTATGAATTGCACTCGTTTGTGCTAGTCAAAGAGCGAAAGAGGATATGCACAAGTTTAAAATGCGCGCTTGCAAACTTCATTTTAAACGACCAGATGGCAGCAAGAAAGCGTGGTGACATACTGCAGTGTGTGCGGGCCGGAATAGACTATCATTTAGACGTGTGTCGTATGACTCGAGGAGCACACATCGAACATTTGTAATGGTATAAGTAAAAACTTGATTTTCCCTTTTATTCCATATTCCATTTATTATTATATCAGTAAAACTTTATGAAATATAGCCTTTTAAAACCCGATGAATCTTTTGTAGTTACCTTGTACTTCAAGTTACTCTTTATTAGTACCTTATACTTCTGGGTGATTAAAAAGAACATTTGTTTTTTGAAAATTTAGTTTGTGTAGCCGTTCATGATATGCACCTGCTTACAACTGATACGGAACATGTTGAAGAGAGTACCCTGCATTCTGCAATGAGTAGAAGTAAGAAGCCGTATGAGTACAAGAGTATCAAGTTTCTACAGATTAAACTAATAGATTTATGTTTTTTTATATTTTAGTGTGTTAGTTTGATGTATTTTACATTAAATATGATTATATCAAGCTTAGGTTTTTTTTACCAATCAAACTCCGAATGTCTACATTTGCTTTATGTAATGTTCAATTGTTTTTCTGTTTTCATATTCAGATTTCCTGAAATAAATCTTTTTTCTCAGGTGTGATTTTGAATTTTTTTGCTAAATCAAAAATAAAGCCAGCAAATTGACTGGGATACCTAAATTATGATCACCCTATACATTGAAAATATTAATGAATAGGTCTATTTTTCTATTGGGATAGATCAAACATATCAAAAACAGCGTGATTTACTTTAGATACCAACAAATTCACGAAAGTGATGACAGAGAATTTATAGGTCAATGTGTGAAGCTTGACTGATAGAAGTTTTCGCCACACTTGAATAGTCGGTATCCAAGTAAATCATGTTGTTTTTCATATGTTTGATCCATCCCAATATTTGCAAACAAAACAGTGAAAAACCAATTAACTAGGTATATTTTCAAAACAAACTTGTTTCATTTATCTAAAAATATACAAAAAAAAAACGACATACTTTTTCAAAGTTTTTAGCATACACTAATATTGTATATTCAGAGATATATTCATAATTAAAAACAAAAAATAAAACTTCAATAATTTTATATAATATACTACTTATATGGCCAAGTGCTTTGACCATTTGATTTTTTATTTATTTATTTATTTTTGAAAAATTACTTCAACAATATGCAATCAGCCTTTTTGTATTTAGTGCGCGGCAAGGGAGAGTATTGCCGATAACTCGTCAGCTTTCTGTGAAACCCTATACTAGGAATATATCCATAGACATATAATATATGTCTATGAATATATCTCTCCTAATGAGTAGGTGCTGACACAAACAATCACAAAAATTTGCTATGCACTAATTAATTTATTTCATTTACACTTAATTGTAAATGGAATGCAGAAATTACATTGCTTCCGTGGGTCTTCTTTCCCCGACCAGACAAAACGAGGTATTCCAGACTTGGGCGTCAAGATTAACCACAAGTTAATGGAAAAGTTTACTGTATGTGGTAAAAATTAAATATTATTAACCACAATAATGTTGGATACTATGCCTACATGCTGTAAAGTTAACGTTTATACACAGCAGAAGTTACCGCTTCAGACTGGGTTTAACTACTATGCACCATTTCACTGTGAAATTAATATGGATCACTTTTGATATTATATAAATTAGCTTTCCTGAGCAGAAAAAAATGAAAAAATTTTAATTTCTAAAAATAAAAATTGGGCCTACCATCATAACTCGTTTACTGCAAAATTAATGAAAAATTTCTCTGAAACACGCAATATTAAATTTTATAATTTTTCCCTGTAACGTTTTTTTAGTTATAAAAATAAACAAGATATTAGAGATCAGATTTTAAAAAATTTAGGTGTATCAAAAATATCTGGACGTTTTTCATAAATTTAAAAAGGTCATGGAAAATATAATTAAATTCTGCAGTTTGTTATTCTTTACGATTATTTTGAATCTGAAATTTTAAAAAGATACAGAAGCTGATCTGATTTCAGTAGAACGCTTTGTATAATATGCATAAAACTGACACACTGTTATTTAGTTCAGACAATTATTTATATGTAGGGATATCGACTCGGTAAGTTACCGCGGTAATATTTCCATTTTCGATAACTTACCAGTAAATTACCGAGCGATGTTACCGGTAATTAACCAATGCCACAAAAAAATCCTAGAATTTGACTTGCGGTATGAGGTTAGAATTACCGTCATTAAGCGAATTTTAAAATCTGCGTTTTTATTTTATTTCCGTGTGATTTTAGTTTCTTGATTGAATTATTTCAAATCATTCCTTAGTTAGAATCTGACATTTAGAACTATTACAAAAAAAGTTTCATGAGGAACATCAAGTCTGGTGAGTGTAATATTGAGAACAAAAACACAGAAAAAGGCACTATGTATTTGGTGCCAAAATGATGCCTTGATGATTTTAGTATAATGGTATAGTCAAAAATGAATTTCATTGGTAATCAAACATTCCTATTTATAATAAGAGTAACTATATATATTACTGCTAAAATACATACTGTGTACGCCAAATCCTACAATAACGACTCCATGATCCAAATTCTTAGGATTACATAACATTTTCCAAGGATGTGATACTCCACCAATATAAAACTGCATGGCATTTGCATTTATAGCTATTGAAATAGGTCCATTTTGAACAAGCCACTTAGCCATATCAGTTTCATTATGGCTAATATTTAGTGCTCCAGTGAGTTGTACCTGAACTCTAGCCTTGTCGAAGTGGCATTTTTCATCTTCGGCATCATATGGATAATCTGATTCAGTTTCTAAACCTCCCATTTTTTCTATGGTTCTGAAAATATAAAAAGTAACAAATTTAATTTAGTCAATATTTACTTAGGATGCACAAATAGTAATAAATACTAAAAGTTAAGTTACTTAAAAGGTACATATTTATTTAGGAGTGGGTTAAATTGAACCTCTCCACTTATTTATAAAACTATACTAAGAAATGGCTATCGCCGCCGTATTTGTATTGAAATTATTAACTAATAATAGTGGTGAGGGAAAATCAATGTTGGTCCATTTTAAAAATGAAACGTTAACGTTGAAATATGTCATAAAGAATAGAGCACTGAAAGAATTCCTGTTATTAAGGAAACAAGGTTGGAGGGTCTCAATATTCAGTTTAATAAAAAACAATTTTTTTTATAGAATATCTTTTAAGCATAGGCACCAGCCTATGTTACTCTAATTACAACTAGGGTCTTAATCGTTAATGAATAGAGATTGGGAGGTAGCGATAAATAATGTCAAATCCAGGGTAGACGCTAGGTGACGTGTCACTGCGTTATATGTTAATGCATACATGACAAAATGTCTTACCTTGTGGTTATTTTGGCAAATTCGGTAACATCCAAAGTGAATACGAAGAGGGCTGAAAGTATTGGTTAATGTACCACATACACACACATGTACATATTTTTAACTAGTGATCACAAGAGTAAAAGTATATTACTAATATTAATTAATGCACCCACTAAAACATTTGTCAACTTCCAGTCACAAGCATTGGTGGTTTCATCCATCCTAATCCAGACGTGTTTGTCATTCAGTTCAGAATAAATTTGTTGTTTAATACTGTCATATCTCTGTGATAATAATTTTTTCTTAGCGGTTTCCCCTAACATTTGAACATTGTTATCTTGCCCACTAATACACTTTTGCAAAAATTGCCTAAATAGTGGTTTACCTGTAATATTATCACTCGCACACTTTTTTATGTCTGTCGGAAGAAATGCGTTTCTTTAATGTTTGCTTTGACATTGCATGAAAGTACTTTTTTACAGCTTGTGCAATATAATTCTGAGCCATTGAATTGCAACTCTGGAAAATCACTAATCCATAAGTTCACTTTATCCTCTAAAGGTATTGAACAAGATATTTTAAAAAAGTTAACCTCCATTGTCTTACTGTTCACGTATCTACGTGTTATTCACATAGACGTTTTATAAATACTACTTATTTAGAGTGTATTCAACACGGAGCAGTGGGCGGAAATGTGATAGGTAAGGCGATTCGCCTATATCTATGCATTAGCATTGCTATTGGACAGTCGACAATAACGAGAATCCCATTTAAGATGACGGTCAGTAAGTAACTGGTTTTTTATGGCCGTCCAATTACCTGATAAAAATCTTTATTTTTTTGTTCCCATTTTTATAAAGAAAACAAATTTATTGTATAGCACATAAGAATATTTTTATCATTTCATATTGAATGTTTCATTAGGTGTTTACAACAAATACCTATTTACCTATAACCTATTTGAAAACAAACTGAAACTTGAAATCTTAAACATTCAAACTAATAAAATCATTATAGGTGGTGACTTCAATATAAATTTTCTTGAACATTCATATCAGTGTCAAGATATATCAAACATATTTTTATCTTATTGCTTTCAACAAAGGATTTTTGATTATACTAGAATACAAGGCTTATCAAAAAGTTGTATCGATAATATATTTACAAACTTTGAAATTGAAATTTCAAGTGTTCATGATTTCAATTTGTCTGATCACAAAGCACAATTTTTAGAATTAGTAACAATACTGTTGTGAAGAAGTCTAAAACAATACATAACAAAAATACCACAAGTAGGTTAAAATTTAGTAATTTTCTTAAAGATGAGAAGTGATCTGACTTGTTAGAGGAAAAGAACCCAATTATAGCATTGGACACTTTTTATAACATCATAAACTATTACCATAATTTAAATTTCCCTAAAATCTTAGTAAATAACAATACAAAAAAAAAAGAAAATATGTTTATAAGAATGAAATCACACAAGCAAAAAAAAGAAATAGATGCTTTACATATTATTTTCGACCAAAATCTGCCAAACAGTAATGACATAAAGAACATTCTAAAAATAAAAAAATATGAATATGAACAACTACTCTTAGATATAAAGACAGAAAAACTTTGTAATGAAATATCAAATTCAGATAATAAACATAAGACTATATGGAAATTTGTAAATGAAAGTAGGGGAAAAAATAAATCGAAAATAAATCAATGTGCAATATCACCAGATAATTACTTTTTTACTGAAATAGCAGAAAATATATTAAAGAGAATACCACCCTCAAAAAAATAATTACAAACAATACTTACATAATTTTAAAATTAATAACAGTAATTCATTCTTTTTCTATCCTGCTGCAGAAGCTGAGGTAACGCATATAGTCAGAAGTTTAAAAAAATTCCAAATCTGCTGATATGTATAAATTCGGTTAGTATGTTTAAAGATAATACAGCCTCACTCATTACATGGGTAATTTAATAATAGAATGTGCATAATTTCCTGACAAATTAAAAATAGCAAAGATTATTCCATTGCTAAAATCTGGGAATGTAAATGATGCCTCAAATTACAGACCAATTGTGTTACTTCCCATTTTAGCAAAAATTGTGGAAACAATTATTGTAATTAGAATGACAAATTACCTTGTGTCAAATGATTATTTTTCCCCAAGACAGTATGGGTTCTGACGAAATCGAAGCACGTCAGATGCCATACCTCAGCTAGTACATTTCATATGTGATGGTTTCGAAGAAAACAAACACACCCTAGCCATATTCATTGACTTAAGTAAGGCATTCGATTGTGTATCACATGTAGTATTACTAACTAAACTGACCTACTACAGTTTTAGAGGAACTGCACTAGATTTGATGCGCTCTTATTTTTCAAATAGATGCCAGTCCGATCTATTCAATGATGAGTTAAGTTCAAGTTTAGAAATAAAACATGAAGTTTCACAGGGAAGTGTCCTTGGGCCATTACTTTTTTTAATTTATATAAATGACTTCCCTACATCAAACAGTTTCTTTAATGTGCTTTTGCTGATGATACTGGGGGGGGGGGGGGGGGGGGGGGGGGGGGGGGGGGGGGGGGGGGGGGGGGGGGGGGGGGGGGGGGGGGGGGGGGGGGGGGGGGGGGGGGGGGGGGGGGGGGGGGGGGGGGGGGGGGGGGGGGGAGGGGGGGGGGGGGGGGGGGGGGGGGGGGGGGGGGGGGGGGGGGGGGGGGGGGGGGGGGGGGGGGGGGGGGGGGGGGGGGGGGGGGGGGGGGGGGGGGGGGGGGGGGGGGGGGGGGGGGGGGGGGGGGGGGGGGGGGGGGGGGGGGGGGGGGGGGGGGGGGGGGGGGGGGGGGGGGGGGGGGGGGGGGGGGGGGGGGGGGGGGGGGGGGGGGGGGGGGGGGGGGGGGGGGGGGGGGGGGGGGGGGGGGGGGGGGGGGGGGGGGGGGGGGGGGGGGGGGGGGGGCGGGGGGGGGGGGGGGGGGGGGGGGGGGGGGGGGGGGGGGGGGGGGGGGGGGGGGGGGGGGGGGGGGGGGGGGGGGGGGGGGGGGGGGGGGGGGGGGGGGGGGGGGGGGGGGGGGGGGGGGGGGGGGGGGGGGGGGGGGGGGGGGGGGGGGGGGGGGGGGGGGGGGGGGGGGGGGGGGGGGGGGGGGGGGGGGGGGGGGGGGGGGGGGGGGGGGGGGGGGGGGGGGGGGGGGGGGGGGGGGGGGGGGGGGGGGGGGGGGGGGGGGGGGGGGGGGGGGGGGGGGGGGGGGGGGGGGGGGGGGGGGGGGGGGGGGGGGGGGGGGGGGGGGGGGGGGGGGGGGGGGGGGGGGGGGGGGGGGGGGGGGGGGGGGGGGGGGGGGGGGGGGGGGGGGGGGGGGGGGGGGGGGGGGGGGGGGGGGGGGGGGGGGGGGGGGGGGGGGGGGGGGGGGGGGGGGGGGGGGGGGGGGGGGGGGGGGGGGGGGGGGGGGGGGGGGGGGGGGGGGGGGGGGGGGGGGGGGGGGGGGGGGGGGGGGGGGGGGGGGGGGGGGGGGGGGGGGGGGGGGGGGGGGGGGGGGGGGGGGGGGGGGGGGGGGGGGGGGGGGGGGGGGGGGGGGGGGGGGGGGGGGGGGGGGGGGGGGGGGGGGGGGGGGGGGGGGGGGGGGGGGGGGGGGGGGGGGGGGGGGGGGGGGGGGGGGGGGGGGGGGGGGGGGGGGGGGGGGGGGGGGGGGGGGGGGGGGGGGGGGGGGGGGGGGGGGGGGGGGGGGGGGGGGGGGGGGGGGGGGGGGGGGGGGGGGGGGGGGGGGGGGGGGGGGGGGGGGGGGGGGGGGGGGGGGGGGGGGGGGGGGGGGGGGGGGGGGGGGGGGGGGGGGGGGGGGGGGGGGGGGGGGGGGGGGGGGGGGGGGGGGGGGGGGGGGGGGGGGGGGGGGGGGGGGGGGGGGGGGGGGGGGGGGGGGGGGGGGGGGGGGGGGGGGGGGGGGGGGGGGGGGGGGGGGGGGGGGGGGGGGGGGGGGGGGGGGGGGGGGGGGGGGGGGGGGGGGGGGGGGGGGGGGGGGGGGGGGGGGGGGGGGGGGGGGGGGGGGGGGGGGGGGGGGGGGGGGGGGGGGGGGGGGGGGGGGGGGGGGGGGGGGGGGGGGGGGGGGGGGGGGGGGGGGGGGGGGGGGGGGGGGGGGGGGGGGGGGGGGGGGGGGGGGGGGGGGGGGGGGGGGGGGGGGGGGGGGGGGGGGGGGGGGGGGGGGGGGGGGGGGGGGGGGGGGGGGGGGGGGGGGGGGGGGGGGGGGGGGGGGGGGGGGGGGGGGGGGGGGGGGGGGGGGGGGGGGGGGGGGGGGGGGGGGGGGGACAATGGCTCTAAATATAACCAAAAATGTAAATCTAGATACTATCAATGAAGAAATTATCGAGATTGCCTCAGACTGGTACAATGCAAACTACTTATGTCTAAACAGGGATAAGACACAATCACTAGAATTCCAACTAAAGTCAAAAACATCTGAAGTAGTAAAATTTGTAGGTCTTAAAATTGACACAAATTTAAATTGGCAAAAACATATTATTACCCTGTCTAAAAAATTGTCATCTATTATACAGGGTGAGTTCTAACTTATTTTATCAAATTTAAAGGATGGTAGATCCCTTAATGGTAAGTTCATATATAAAAAAAAATAAAAAATCTGTGCTATAGTTCCCGAGAAAAAAAAATAAAATTACTCCAACATTTTGTGATCCTATTAACTGACCTATCTCAACCGAAAAGAATTAGGAAAGGTTGGGCGACTACTACATTGACCTTGTTTTTTACAATAATTGGTTCACCACTTTTTTGTCTCCGATAGCATAATCCCTTCAAACGCGCCCACCGCTGATCTCGACGTAATAATGAATGCCGTCCACTAACAGAGCCGACTTGAAATGCATTTATGGAATTTTTTTTCCTGTTAATAAATAAATGTAATACATTTTTTGTAGAATTCGCTGCACTTTGTCGCCGTGAACCTACTGCTCCTTACGCTTTTTTGTGATATTTCTATGACGAATATAATAGGGAGAGGTTATACTGCAGGAGCTTTTTACTAAACATTCAGTTACGACATTGTTAGTGATTGAAAAGGTTACTATTTTTTTATTTAATTTTTGAGAATGTACGTAGAAATTGGAGAAGGGCTCAACTGTGTGTGCAGGTTGGTAGTGACAATTTTGAATACTTATTGTAATATGGCTACTCTTGTGACTACCTAATAAATTTAAAAAAATTGTCATGTTAATAAATTACAAAACTAATTAAATTAAAATAAGATTTGTAAATCGATAGTGAAAATAGTTGCTATTGTGAAACGTGAGTCCAGAATACGCATCTGTCTCCATATTCATACGTGGTCGAATATCAAAGCCCGCCGAATAGCCGCTTACACGCTTTTTGTGAAGTTTTAGATAAGTTCATCACAAATATGGAATATCATGATCACGTGACTCGTTTGAGATCAAATATAGTCATACCACCTCACAGATTAACTAGTACAAACAAAACATATATTGGTATATGTATTCAATAAATTATCAAGAACTGTGAGAGAAGCACCATTAATAAAATATAAATCGATTATAAAAAAAACATTTAATTGAAAAAGCCTACTATGATATAAATAATTTTTCTTTTTTAGTTAACTTTTAAACTATTTCTTCTTTTTAAATACGTATGTAAATGTAAACTTTTAAGCTTTACTTAAAAGATATGTATGTATGTATATAAGTAAAAATGTTATGTAATCTGTCTTTATTTATATGTGTACTATTGAGAACGTGTCTAAGCACTACCGTGTATTTAAGACTAATAAATGATATTATTATTATTATTATATTAAATATTATATCTACGCATATTATCTCTGGAATTTATCGCTACCTCCCAAACTCTAGTTAATATCATGAAGGGGATAATTATTAGAAACAATTTAAGAAAAATGTATCATAAGGTGCACTAAATCAGTGGATATTTATTTTCCATGAATTGATCCATGATGCACTTCGGGTAGGAGTATTATTCTTGTTTATACTAAAGATGGATGACACTGATAGATGGCAACACTCAAATGAAATCCACCAGACATTCTATATGAATAATTTTAGTTTTTAAATACACCAATAATTGTAATATTACCAAAAGCCTCTAACTGACTAACTATATTTGGTATAAACAAGGGTATTATTTATATCTTTAAATGTTGTATTTAATACTGAATTGAATATATATCAAAGCAAAAAAATTAAAAAAAAATATTTACATTATTTATATATATATATATATATATATATATATATATATATATATATATATATATATATATATATATATATATATATATATATATATATATATATATATATATATATATATATATATATATATATATATATATATATATATATATATAAATGTTTGTATTATATTTGGCTAAATGCAGAAATTAAGATATGAAGGGAAATAAATTACCTCAATTATTTCTTTTATAGTATTTTTTCTATAATTAAATTAATAATGAAGGTAGAGATGATATAATAGGAGAATCGTGCAGTTAGGAAATTTATTACATTATTGTGTTGCTAAAATACAAAAGTTTCAAAATGAAGGAAGCTATTTTGAAATGAGACAACTTTAGCATATCACCTAAAGAATTATGTAATAATTTAGGTGACTAAAATTTAGATTTATATAGTATTTCCCTACACAAAACATACCTATAAGCATTATCCATTAGTCCACCGTTACAACCTTCATCCAACTTATCACAATCCACAAGCTCTTGTTCAGAAAATTCTAACAATTTACCGTATTTAATAGCATACTGTCCTTCAATGTTACCAGTTGTACTGAAAGCCCAGCAACTTCCACAGGATCCTTGGTTCTTCACCTGCGTCACAGCCCCCTTTTGACGCCAGTCAAATTCAATTGGTAATGTAATATTAGGTATAGGAGCAGGCAATAATGGTATGTCATTTTCATTGCGTAAATCCATACGTAAGCCATGAGATCTCGAGAATTCATCAGTGGTTAAGTCAGTAAATTTGGTTATACCATATTTACCAGTTCCTTGCTCATATTTATTAAGCAACTTAATTGTGTTTAAATTATTTTTAAAAACTTTTAAACGATAGTTATATTCTATTTTATTTAAATAAGTTTTGTTATGTTCCAGTATAAAATCTTTAAATTTGCTTAGAATTTCCTTAGAATCAAAGTTGTTGACATCTCGCTTTTCAAATAAATAGATATTTGTATCATTTTCACAAGTTATATTGATTTGTAACCCACTCGATAACCAAGTTTGTTCCCAAACTTTAAATATACATTTTTTGATTTCATTATCCTCTAGTTCCTCACAATACTGTGTATAGTAATGTTTTGGACAATCAGAAAGGGCTATTTCTGCTGTTATTTGCCATACTTGACCAGAACCTGCTTGTTTTATAATTTCATTAATTTTTTTAACAACATATTTAGTTTCATAAATAGATTTTAAGTCGAGATAGTTTAACCCAATTTTCACATATTCTAATATTTTAGAACTGACTTCATCATCCTTGGTACTCACGTTTGAGGAACGAGGAATAATATATTTTGGTACTCCAACATTACGTTTCAATCTAAACTTAAGAGATTTGGAATCATCTTCACAAATTGTTTTTACTTCGCTGCTATTTGATGGCCAAGGTCGATTCCAAACTCTAAAAATACATACATGGCTGTCACTGCCTTTTAGTGTTTTGCATTTTTGTGGGTCAACTGATTCACTCTTCAGACACTCTGAAAGAACTACTTCCGCTTTAATTCGCCACATTTCACCTGCGACAGCTTCTTTTTTTATAGTTAAAATTTCTTGTACTTTTAGTTTATTATTATGACCTGATTCCATATCTAAATGATTTAAAATACTTTTAATATATTCTAGAGCTTTTAGTTTATCTGACGATTCTTTTTCAATTCCTCCTGGAAAAAAAATTAAGTATAAAGTTTTAAAGTTATAAAACATTTCTCTTTTCACATATACAGTATGGTGACCGTAAGACGTGGTAAGTGGGGAAAATCAAATGCATACAACAGACAAAACACAGAACCATTCACACCTCAGCTATGTTAATAACAATAAAAATTGCTCTATTGTCCAACAGTATACAATCTTTTATAGAGCAGTACAAATTTAATCAAACATGTTTTACAGCCGGCAATACTTTTACAACATGCAATAAGTCTTGATGAAAGGCATACACACTTGTCAGTTGATAATTTTTCGCAATTTTCTTGCCACTGCAACGCATTGCAGAAAATCGGTTTTGTGATTTTTATCACAATTTCTGCTTTAATATAAGAAGATAAATGCACAATACAATAAGTATTACAATTAGAAATTAGGTTAATAACATTAATGTATCGTTTATTTTGATATAGTACAATTTATTTTTGCAGTGTTGGCGATTCTTGAGGAATTTAAAGAGAATTGCTGGCTGTAAAAGGCACGCCAAGAAATGTTGCAACATAAGTTTGTTAAAATTTTCGCACAACATAAACTGGAGATTATGACAGTATATTTCATCCTAAGAGCAGAACTATTCTAGATCCAAAATTTTCGATTATTCGATTTTGCGCTCAAAGTATACAACAAATTGGGCCAGATTTGGTGCAGAAATAGCATCTCTATAACGTAGGGTAATCCCTTAAAATCCGTTTCGGAGTTCATTCTGTTTATTGCAGAGTAGTTATAAGTGTGACTGTGTATATTCTCTCCTTGTAAACTTAATATTTTGTGACTTATTACTCAACGATCCTAGCTTAGCACTTGGCCCTGCAGAGAGAGAGAAAGGACATATTGCTAGTGTGGGACAGAGACGAACAAACCGCTTTACATTGAAAGGCGGGGTTTAGACCATTGCACATTCAAGCTCGAGTGCCAAGCTAGGATAGTTGAATAGTAGTATACTTTTGCTCTCAAGTGACGATTTGTTCTAGCTCGATTATTACATAGAACGATATTTTGTTTAATCTGCAGTCTAGGTACAAAAAAGTTGCTTTGAGCTAACAGATTAAAACAATCAATTTGATTGCATAGTAGTTTTTATAAGAAAGTTGTTGACGCATATATCCTCCTTGTGTCCAAACTAATCACATCAAATATATTTGTTCAATAATTATAATCTGTTCCTTTGTCCAGGATAGTCTCCATTAAGTTTATATGCTAAATACTTTAAAAATCTTCTTTGTATCCGCTCTATAGCATCTTTATGACTAGTGGATATCAAATTAATGATCCGTATTCTAATTTAGAATGTACATATGAATTGTATAAGATCATTAAAATATTAACATTTGAAAAATTTTGACAGTTTCTAACTGTAAAACCAACAAATATTGTTGCTTCTGATATGTTCAAAGTTAAGTGATCTGTGAAAGTAAGTTGTGTATCAAACGTTATGCCTAAATCATTGAAAAAAGTGCAGCGTGCTTAGTGTAGTCCTTGTTATATGGTAGTTATATTCATAATGTAACTATCCTTGTACAACTATATATTTGACAGAATTTAAATGTAATCGTAGTGGTGGGGGTGGTTAACGCCCGGTAAGTAGCCCGCAGACGGGCCCTTCTTACCAACCTCCAGCTGTCCCCTCAGCCATGTACTTCTCTTGCTCCTTCATCAAATCTTTACGATTTTCTAATGAAGGTCAGGATGTTAATCAGCAAAAAGGGAGCTCATCTCTTCCCTTATAAATATCTCAGTACCAAAGATACTATGCTTCAGGCGCCTGAATGCTTCACATTGCTCCAGGAAATGGTGGGATGTTCCTTCATCACTCCCACATCCTGTACATGTAGGGTTTTCTTCAACACCTATCAATAATAGATGTCTCCTAAGTCTGTAGTGGTCTGTCAGACTCGATTAAGCGATTCGGAGTCTTTCGACTTCGGCCCAGTAACCAGGCTGATCTTGATTTGTCAGTCCCATCACAAAATCTTGAGTTTGTCTACAAGCTCTGTTGGTCCTCGAATGCTTCCTCAGTATTTCATGGGCCCACTCATTGAGGGCCGTCGTGACTTATTTCCTTATCATGCCCAATATAGGCTCAGGTCTGAGTCTAGCCAATTCATCAATCTTATCAATGCCTGGAACCCCCTGAATCCACACTAGCCTTACTTGTTTATGTCTGGCAAGCTCTTCTAGGGCATCTCCGCACTCCTGAAAGAAAGCTAATCTTATCCTGGGGGAGCATACCGCATTTAGAACAGCCTGCTACTGGAGCAGATTTATACCATTTGTTCCGTACAATTCCTTACCTCATCCTTACCTGTCACCGCTAGGATAAAAAAAAAAAAAAAATGGGGGGGAAGGGGGGGGGGGACGACCCTAGAGCAAAGCTCTCCTGCATCCCTCTGCCTTTTAGGTATTTCCGTCTCGAAGTCCAAAGAGAGTCATTTTCTTGCTTGTGGTGACATAAAAAAATTGCCTGGAAGACCGTGGTGTACGATCCTAGAGCAAAGCTCTCCTGCATCCCTCTGTGTAGGTATATTCCATCTCCAGAGAGTCCAAAGAGAAGTCAATTATCCCTTCACTCCATTCTTTCCTGCTGGGAAGAGTGAGAGTATATTCCATTTCCAACCCTAGCTGGTCTTTCGCTTCTCACACCTTTAGGGCAGAGATCGGAATTTCCCTCTCCACCAGTCCAGCAATTGTTGCACCACCTTCAGCTCTACCTGATCATTGCGAACTCCCAGAATCTTGCATTCTTAGGTAGGCCGCCATAGCCTCCCTCTTTATCTAAGAGGGAAGCATTGGAAGGCCTAGCAGAACCTCCAGAGCAGCTGTTGGTATTGTCTTCATCGTGTCAGTGATCCTTTGCGAAGCTAGCCTCTGGACTTTTGCCAGCTTTTGGGACGTGATCGCTCTGCACATGCTCAGCCACCAGAGCACTGATTTGTACTGGAGCCTTGGCCTGATGACTGCTGTGTACAGCCAATGTAGGATCCATGAGTTGAGGCCCTATTTTCCACCTATCGCCCTTCGCAATTGTCAGAAGGTTGCAGTCGATGTTGTCGATCCTATTATCTAGGGTCACTCCCAGGTATCTGACTCCTGCGTGAGCGCAAGAGGTTTACCATACATGACTGGTGCCCTAAAATCCTCTATTTTTCTTCTCTTGATGAAAAAGATCATCTCAATCTTGGTGGGATTTACTGAGAGACCTGTTTTGCAGCACCATCTTTCTATTATTCTACAGGTTACCTACCTTCTGTTGCAAACGACGTTTAGAAAGCTGCCGGTCAGTAAGATCAGCCCACCAGCCCGTCATCCACATATGCCTACGCATAGAACCTTCCGACATTAAGTGCTACAAGAGACCATCATTAGACACCATAGTTGAGGTGAAACGCCTGCCTTTTGGACAGCCACCTCTTACCCCCACGTTCAATTGATGGTCCCCTAAAGCAGCACTAACTCATCTCTCTTCCAGCACAGATTTCACCCATCGGAAATAGTAGTAGTCCTTGCCTTATCAAAGGCTCCCTCAATATCGAAAAATACTGCCAGGATAACCTCTTTATAAAGGAGGGCCCTTTTTATCTTATGAACGATGGCGTGTAGGGCTGTCTCTGTGGGCTTCCTTCGCCTATATGTGTGCTGGTTCTTGTGGAATGGGTACCTGGCTAGGTCGCCTTCCAACAAATATCTGTCCACTATCCCTACCAGTGCTTTTAGCAGGAAGGACGTGAGACTAAATGATTTGGCAGCTGTGTAGACTTTTTCCCCACATTGCGGATGAAGACCACATTTGCTGACATCCAGGCCAGGAGAACATATCCCAGTGCCAGGTAGGGAGTTCATTTCCTCACAGTACTTCCGCCAGCTTTCTCTCTTGTTGTGCCTTAGTTCCTTATTAATTTTTCTCCTAGCCTCCTTGAAGTTGTCCCATGTGAAATCCAACCCTCTCTTGATGGCTTAATTATTAGCATGTCTGGGCGTCCTTAGTAGGTCATCAAGCGACTTACTCCACCATCAAGCATTACGTACTCCCACCACCTGGAGTGGACAGGCTAACTCATATGCAGAGATTATATGACTTTCTAGGCTGGCTACCTTGATATTTAGTTCCTCAGGGGAAGTAATTCTCCCTCCAGGTTTATCTTGCAGACTTGCCAGGGTGGAGAGATACCTCTCTGTTCGTTTTCCTTGGATTTCGTAGGGAAGGCGTCCTCTGTCTCGAATCTAATCATCCTATGATCAGACCTCGAAATATTCTGGGTACCCTCCAATCATAAATTTTCTCCATCAAACTTTGAGAGATCAGCATATCAATTACCTCCTGGGAGATACGGTTGACAAACTTTGACTCTTTTCCCTTATTCATAACTTCTAGGTTAATCAATGCCAAGTATTCTAGCAGGGTTTCACTCCGGATGTTGATGTCGGAGCTGCCCCACACTATATGATAGGCATTGGTGTCTCATCCAATTATGAATGGAAGACCTTCATTTCTTGCAAATGTAACTATACCTTCTAATTCCTGAATAGGAGGTAGTCGGTATATAAATGGAAAATGGAATATAATTACTGCTAACTACTGTCTTATATCTAATATTTCTTACCTTATATTCAAGGATTTAAATGTAGTTTATTATTAATATATCAAGTTTGAATAAGTCTAGATCATCCTGCAATTTCTAACAATCATTTCAGGAATGTATATCAGAGTATATTTTCAAATCGTCCACAAAAAAAGTTGTTGACTGGCATTCGGACGTAATATGAAGACACATCGTTGATATAATCGATGTGGTTAAGTTTTAACTTTTAACGTTAGTCTTAACGATTGACACAAAAAACCTATTATGTATGCATGGTAGCTAAATTGAATCCAATAGTTAAAAAAATAACTACCATCGCTAGAATATCCAATGAAGTTAGGTACACTTTACAGTAAATAGTTACAAATGTGTTAAACTGAACGCGGCCACACCAACTTTTGACTTGACATAAAAGAAGAAGAAAATTACTTTTAGCTAACCTTACTTTCCACAATTTTAAAAATGAAAATTGCAGGTTGTCAATTTAATGGTTTATTAACTTGAGTTTACAACGAAGTAAGTATTCTGTCAAGTGTGTATATTGTATTATAAATACTGTGACGTATGAATAAACACTTATTTTGTGTGTGTGTGACGTGTCACTTTGGCACCCTTCAGTACAGTAGCGGACTTTTTATTATGGTAATGGTCTCGAAAGTGTAGGAACACCACTTTATTCTATCATTATTTACAGACCAATCACATCTCAAGGTAAACTAAAAATGTATCGTTTACTTGAAACAGAATCCTGGGAATTTATAAATTCAAATTTGGATGCAGATAATAAAGTAAATTGTTTTCTTCAAAAGATTTTACGCTTTAGAAATACTGCATTCCCAGAGGTAAAGACAAATAAATTCAAGCCAGAAAACCCAAATACAATGGTTTAACAATGACATTAGGGACATGAGGGAAAACTTAAAGTTTTTAATAGATCTACAAAAAAATTTTAGGACACCAGAGCTGGCTGAAGCGGTGAAAAATTATAGATATAAATATCGTCTTGCTATAAATAAAGTAGAACAAAAAAGCGAACACTGAATTTATCGAAAAAGCAGATAACAAGGCAAAGGCTGCATGGCAGGTCATTAATAGAAATAGAAAAACAAATATGAATGAGGAAGTGAGTATTCATGCAAATGATTTAAATTCTTTTTTTTATAAACGTAGGAAACAACACAGTAAATAATTTGCGGGAACCAATTTTAACTTATGAAGAGTATCTTGTAAGAGCTAACATAAATAAACCAAATCCAAGTTTCTCCTTTAGAGAGGTTACTTACATTGAGGTCAGAGATGCTATAAATGAATTAAAAAATAAACATAGTAAAGACTTTTATAATTTAGACATAATGCTAATTAAATCCTTAAAAGATATATTAATACCTTTGACAAAATTGTTTAATCAATGCATAAAGGAAGGTGTCTACCCTTTATGCTTTAAAATTTCTAAAGTAATTCCTATATTTAAGAAAGGCGATCAATTTGATCCAAGCAACTACAGACCTATAGCGCTGATACCAGTGATATCGAAGATATTAGAACTTTTATTAAAGAAACAGTTGTATAGCTACCTAGAATATAACAAACTCATGATAGAACATCAGTACGGTTTTAGAAAAGACAAAAGCACCATTGGTGCCATAAACAAACTATGTGACACCATAATCAGAGGTTTTGAGGAAGGAGACTTTGTAGGGTCAACCTTTTGCGACCTTTCCAAGGCCTTTGATTGTGTGTCACACGAAATCTTATTAAAAAAACTGGAATATTATGGAGTCGGAGCTATGAGTCTGAAATTGCTATCTGGGTATCTAACAAATCGATCCCAAGTAACCTATTATGGGGGCAGCCTCTCTGAGGAGAGACAAATAACCCATGGAGTCCCCCAGGGATCAATCTCGGGTCCTCTGCTCTTCCTCATATACATTAATGATATTCCCACATCTCTCACAGACAGTGTTTTACTTCTATACGCAGACAACACAAATTGTACGCATTGCAATGTCGATTTCGATCAACTAAAATCTTGCATGGATGCTTCTATCTCCAAGGTAGAGGATTGGCTTTCAGCAAGCCAATTAAGACTAAATGTAAATAAAACTGAAAAAATGATCTTTTCCTTACGTAAAATTGATAAAATAAACAACCCAGAATCAATAAAGTTTTTAGGAGTTTTTCTAGACCCTACTTTAAAATTTGATTGTCATGTTAACTACATAGCTAGCAAAATATCTAAGAGCATATTTTTATTAAAAAAACCTAATAAAAACTGTGAGTCAGGAGGTTTGTATTATGACCTTTCACGCAGTCATACAGTCTGTTTTAAGTTATGCTATCATAGCATGGGGACACTCTTCCCACACAAATAGGATATTTAAACTGCAAAGACGGGCAGTTCGTATTATAGCAAAAATAGAATATCGGGCAGATGCTAGGAATGCATATAGAGATCTAAACATTATGACCCTTCCCAGCAGATACATTTTTGAGTGTATAACATACATAAAAAATAACGTAGACCATTATAATACATCACAAAGTATACACAATCATGACACACGCCACAAAGACAATCTTAGAATTGATTTTTTACGATTAAATAAATCATGGAATGCAACACTGCATCTGGCTCCAACTTTTTATAACAAATTACCTATAGGTGTGAAATCTATTGAAGGAAACTAGTTTAGAAATGTAATAAACAAGTTCTTAATAAGGAAAGCGTACTACTCCCACAACGAATTTTTAAACAGTGACATCACAATTCACGATTTTTAGTATGTATGTGTATATATGTGTATATATGTGTATATATATATATATATATATATATATATATATATATATATATATATATATATATATATATATATATATATATATATATATATATATATATATATATATATATATATATATATATATATATATATATATATATATATATATATATATATATATATATATATATATATATATATATATATATATATATATATATATATATATATATATATATATATATATATATATATATGTGTATATATATTTTTTTGGTTTTTTATCCTAATCTAGTGTATAAGTTTTAAATTTAAATGTAAAATATAATGTTAAAACCCAATATGCCACTCTTAATGCCATTTTCTAGGTATGTAATATATATATTGCTGTATTTTGACTTATGTAAGAATTTGTATTTTCCTGTGCATCAATAAAGATCTATCTATCTATCTATCAGTGGTGTGATAATAGGTTCAGGTAACTTGAAGAAATGAAATGTCAGGTGGTCTGCGTGTGTGGTTGTCGTTTGTGAGTAATGGACAACTCCACATTACCTGCCAAAAATGATTCTCAGTGTACAAGCAGACTTACTTACTTATATCTTTGCTTTAAATAAAAGGCAGAAGTTCAACTTCACTTACTCTATTTAAGACTGCTTCACAAAAAAAAAATATATAATATATAAACAACAGTTATGTTATAATGCAACGTAAATATTAACCTATAATACAAGTAAGTAACCAAAGAAAACCAAGCAAGAGGTTATGTAATGCAAAAGCGGTGATCGGTTATATCAAACACAGCTGGGTTATGGAAATCACTACTACAGTATTACTATCAAATGTTGCAGCATCTACAAAAGCGGTTTGTAAATTACAGCCCGGGGCACCTAGTGAGATTCTTTTCAGGGATCGAGGTATAAAAACCTCACTATGTCACTTCACGTGCACCCAATAAAATCTTTTTCAGAGATCGAGGTATAAAGATTTCACCAGCACTTTAATGCAAATATGAATGAGATGGGACTCTTTTCAGAGATCGAGATATAAAAGTCCTATCTTTACGTCAATACTAAATAAATATGACAACCGAATAATTCCGATGCTTGTTTAACTATATAGCACAGCAGTTCAGTTTTACTAACTCAGGTCTGAATTGTAAAACTGCCCCTTAAACTTACTAAACCAGAGATATGCGTGAATGACTGGAGATATTGAGAATAGAATAGAATAGGTTTATTGACTGATAAATTACAATATTACAGTAGTGAACATAGGTATATAAAATAAAATAAATAAATAACAGGAATATATATTATACACCGTTTTGGCAGATAGTCTCAAGATGGTCAGTCAGGTTTATTGAGCTCTCCAAATTTAATAGTTTTTTAGTGTACAAAGTGGTCTCTTCGATCCTGAAAATGTTAAGTTCAATTGATGGAATATCAAGTGAGGTTATGGAGGTAACTCGTAGTGATCTTAATCAAAGAAAAACAAAGTTTGATGAGGAAGAATCGTTAATTAACATCAGAAAATTAAGTGAGGAACAGATATATGATATTATTGGATATACCAAAAAACTACATACTGATAAGGTATCAAAAACTAATATTATCTCGACACAAAAAATGCCACAAAACAATGAAATACAATTTACCTCTAAAAAACAAGACCAGCAACAAGCTGAAAATACAGGGTGGACCACTGTTACCAGAAAAACACAGAAATTATTCCTCAGCATGAGAGAAATTACCAACAATTTAATAATTTATTTTATATAAATTCAGACAAGATTAACAGTAGAGTGCAAAAGGCGGATCTTTGGGAATCAGTACGACGTTCCAACTCTGATGTCATCCTAAAAACTAAAAAAGGTTTTCTCCTAAAAAGTAATATTATCTAACACTCTTAAGAATTTACTAAATCACAAGAAAATAAATGCTTATATAGAAACCTCACCATATAAGTACACTCGATCTCAAGAATCTACAACACTAAATGAATCAATATTCTTGTATTATTGTTTCAGCTGAAACTGACATCACCGATAACCAAATGAGTCAGTTCTTAACAGATCAAGAAGTTCCACATAGATATTGCAAGAGAATAGTTGCGAAATCAAATAACAAATTAACACATATGATAAGGATCATCACAAGCAATTTACGAGCCTATGAAAAAATATTGCAAGACAGCGTATTCTATAAAAATAGGCTCTACGCTGTCTATCCCAGTTTGCCACCTCACCAGCCCCACTTCCTTGTAATAAATGTTTTGAATTCAGCCACAGAACAGAGGAATGCAAGTCTTCTCCAAAATGTTCAAAATGTGGAGAAAACCACAATACTGTTAAGTGTAAAAGTACTTTACCACCAAAATGCAATGTTTGCGGTTCTGAGGATCATCAGGCTTGGTCCTTTAAGTGTCCAAGACGGCCGACAAAACCAATAGAGGAATCCCTAATATTCCAGTTATAACGCTCAACAAAAAAACGTGAAATCAATTGCGAAACGAAGAAAAAATCTAGAATTCACTCACCAGTAACAATGCATGATAGTATTATTAACATTTACATTAATAAACTCAATAAACCAAAATATGTAGATAGTGAACAGTTACTGGAAAAACTGAGGAAAAAAATTTATCGAAGAATACCAAATTGAAACTTCGGTCTCATTTGTTGGAAATAAGATCTTCATTTTAATGTTTGACATGTTGCTTAATGACTTCAATTCCCCCACAGAACCACTACATAGAAATCAAAATGTTCAAGTTCTCACCTATGCTTAATATTCTCTACACAAATGTGAATAGTTACATGCCTGAGAAATACTTGATTAACAACATTATTGAGGATCAAAACATAAATTGTACTCTATTTGTAGAAAGCAAAACTAAGGTAGACTCAAACACAAAATACAGAGACTGGAACATTTTTCAACGAAATGGTAATATTTTAAATAATAATGTGAGAGGTGGTAGTCTTATCCAAGTCCACCCATCATTGAAGATGAGCAAAGCTAATTCCCCTAGTGTGAACAATCCCCTTAAACAAAATATCTCATTTTACCATACCCTTTTAAAATGATTTGCTACTCATTTTCTTAATTTATATACATTCTACATCAAATATTGAGGAAAATCTTTTTGCCATGGCCCAAGATTCAAATATGTATTAATTCTCGGAGACTTTAATTTCGATGCAGTCAAAAATAAACAATTAAACAATTTTCTTAACAATACTTCGTTTGAAAAAGCAAACATTCCACCAACATTTCTCATGGAAAATAACATTGACTCGACTCCTGATGCACGCATTTGCACGAAAAATATTTCAAACAATTTCGAAAAAATTGAACTAATTCCAGATGTTGGTTCAGACCACCTGTCGATAAAAGTCAATTTTAGATTAAATTTACTCACAGACACAGAACCTCAAGTTAATAAATTGTATTTATTTAATAAATGTGACATGGTAAAAGTGAACGAAGAGATGTTAAGGCATATTGGAGAAAACGAACACATTACATCCGATGAAATAGTGCTATTTAATGAAAGATTAAAAATTCAATTTTAAATAATATCCTGTGACCACACAAAAAATTTTTTCTCATCAGTTACCTCCATATATAATAAAGTTAATTAAACAGAAAAGGAAAATATACAGAGACTACAAACAAAATCTAAATCCTGATCTCAAAAGAAAATTCAATGAGCTTAACAAAAATATTCATACCATGATAATGCAATATAGATCCACTAAATGGACAAAAGTATGTGATGAGATAAACAAATCGTAAGGCAAACATTTTTTTTCATCAAGTCAACAAATTGACCAAATACAAAAGAGAAATTTCACATTCCTTCGATTGAAGAAAATGGCATCGAATATAGCTCCAATATAGAGAAAATAAAAATATTTGCTAATAACTTAAAACAACTTTACACACAATAATAACCACGACTTTGACAACGAAACTTTTAACTCAGTAACAGAATAGCATAATGATTTCTTTGAAAACTTTGTAATTAATGATAACATAAAAATTAACGAGGAGGAATATTTTAAAATATGGGATAACTAGAAAAACTCGGCACCAGGTCTGGACAATATTCCTTGGACTTTTATCAAAAAACTGAAATATGATATCTATGTTTATATTATAAAAATTTATGAATTTTGTCATAACCATCACTTTCCTGTAGAATGGAAACAAGGTCAAATAATTGTAATTCCCAAACCCAACACTGATCATTCAAAAAGTGATAATTATAGACCAATCATATTACTACCTGTGCTTGGAAAACTCTTAGAAAAAATTATAAAAAGCAGAATTATGACTTACATATGTGACAAAATTTCAATGCATCAATTTAGATTTAAAGAAAACTGCTCCACCTTACATCCGCTTACTATACTTATTTCTAATATCCAGTCAGCTAAATTAGACAATTTGAATACAGCTGCTGTTTTCTTGGATATCAAAAAAGCACTTGACAGTGTGTAGCACTTTGGTCTGCTTTACAAGCGAAGTAAACTAGGAGTCCCAGACTCTTTGGTTTATTTATTGAAAAACTTTTTAGCAGAAAGAAAACTATTCATCAAAATAAACAACTCGGTGTCAAACGGTTTTGTCGCCGAACAAGGCCTACCTTAAGGATCTCCATTATCTCCGATTCTATACTATATATATTGTTATATTATTTCGCCCCAAATAGATCCAAAATCATACTTGTTACAATATGCCGATGATACCGCATTAATCTCTCATGACAAAATGTTGAGCGAAACTATTGGAAATCTTCAAACAATGATTAATGACGTAGAAAGATGGTTCGAAAATAGAGACTTCAATTAAATCCCTTTAAAACCCGTTTTCTAATCTTTAACCACAGACTGTCCGTTAACTTATCTTCGATTACAATGCTGAATCAAAGAATACACCCTTCCCCTTCGGCAAGATACTTAGGAATAGAACTTGACCACAAATGTAACCTAAAACAACATACAAAATCTCTTAATCGAAGAATAATAACAAGAGCAAAATACTTTCGTTCTTTGACTTATAAAAAAAGAGGGAATTTCACTGCAATCTGCCGCAACAATTTACAAATCAATCTGCCCACCTTTGTTAGAGTATGGACATACCTTGTACCTAAATTGTCGCAAAACAGTTATTAAAACCATCCAAGTTGCTGAAATCTCTGCTTTGAGAACAATTATGAAGATGCGCCATCCCAGGAAATCTCCTCATCATCCTTCAAGTGTGTATTTATATCACCAAATCAAAATCAAACCTATTCAGGACAAATTGACGATGCTCTGTACAAGATATGTAAGACATCCCCACAATCTTGAGATCATGAGTCCCCTCCTGAGAACGAGAATAAACCATAGACCCAGATGTCGGTTCCCTGAGAGAACCATTCAAGAAATATTGATTTCAATTAACGAAGAAAATTAAACAGATGACTCGAGATAGAAATAATATTTTTTTTTATGCTAAACTGTTATTATTCACTTTGTTTTCCTGTAAAAATAAATTACTGTTCTTGTACTAAAATGATGTAATAGACAGGCTGAAGGACTCCGGTCAATGGCCTTTTGGTTATATTTGTATTAGTTTATTGTATGACCAATAAAAATCTTTTATTATTATTATTATATACAAAAAATATCATTCAATGGGTATAATTCAGCAGAGATAGTATAAAATTGAAAGTTGTATATAGACAAAAAAAGAAAATATATATACAGGGTGAGTTTTAAATGCGTAGTTATATTTTAACCCTCAATATATTTCGTCGTGTACAATTGATTGGCAGTCAAAAAAATTTTTTGAACAAAAAAAAATTTTTAATTTCTGATAATTTTTTTGTCCTCCAGCCACTGACATTTTGATAGTCACTGGATAACTTTGTAAACGCCGTTCACAGAAATGACGTAACGTTGTCACTGCCAGAGTTCGTCATCACAATTATCCTAACTCATGAATTGCAAATTTTGAATTTTTAAAAAAATTATTACCCTTTTGTCACGGACATTTTGTGAGACGATATTAGACTTATTTAATATTAGTGTAGACGCCGCACCAAAACAAATGTAATAATTTATCAAACATTGAGCTCTTTTTTAAGAAATCATGATATCTGTACACACTGGCCGAAAATAAGAAATAAACTTCAAGGCGCGCCAAGGTTTTGGAAGCTGCTAACATCAGGAATTCTTCTTTCAAGATACCTTTGCTTATAAATTCTATTGGCAAGCAAACAATTTCTGTCTGACTTGCCCAGAACAAAAGTCATGTCTACAAGTTCCGCTTAATTAAAATTCGTTTTGTAAAACTTGAAATATTTAAAATTTAATACAAATGATAACTGACGACCGATAAGTGTGATAAATGTTTGTTTGTACAAGACAATTTATACTAAACTGAGGTTTTATTGCTTGTCGAATAACAAAAACAGCAAAAATATTTACAAAAAAAACTATTACAATAAGGGACCAGTCAAATACTACTTACCGACTTCAATGGATTGGAAGAAATGGCCCCGCTAAATGGCCTCATATCAAAAGCACGTAGGGACGTGTGTCAATCAAAATCGGCAACATGTGGGAGCATTTATTATAATTTTTTCTAATGAATTATTTGAATAAACCTCCATTTTTTAATTTTATTCTTGAATTTTGGACTTATTACTCAATAAAACGAGAATCGTTGCAATTAGCCATAGGGAAGTATTACAAGAAATGTTCGTTTTTCATTTCTACATCACATCGTCGAAAAATATATAGGGTGTTCCATTTGAAAAAATTAGAAAATTCAATTTAAAAAGTTCTTAATTGAAAAATAATTGTTGACTACCCTGTACACTTTTAGGAAGTAAAAATGATTCAAAAACATTAATTAGATGTCTCGTAACTAGTATTCACATAAGTTTTTCTTAAAACCCATAATTGTGACTTTGGTGATTTTTTTCAATATGCATCTGCAGATGGCATTATTTCAACAAAAAAATTCATTATATCCAAGTGGTTGCGGGATAGTCAATAATAATATAGGAATGAATAGAGTCTAGAAAGAGGCTCAAAAAATGTACTGATATACATAGCATTTCATTAAAAAAAAAAAAAAAGGCACTTGATCCTGTAATTTCGTCTTGGCTCGCCCTGTATATTCGAAAATAATTTCCAGTTGTAGACTTTTTTATCTAGTTTACGTATTTTTTTTTTTAATTTCTAGCTATCATAGAACTCGAGATACCTTCATTTTATTTACTTCATACAGATTGTAATCGCGCAAGATGAAACAACAAAGTATATCTACATTTCTCAACTGATTGTTTTTTGTTGACCTGAAGATGAGACTATTATAAAAGTTCCAAAACTGGTCATGTTCTTCTTTTTGAAAATAATAAATTGATAGTTATGAGAAATTTGTTTCATTAACCTATAATATCAGTAATGATGCATTATGCTTTAAATCGTAATGTCTTGTTTTTATGTAAAATGTAACACGATATTTTCAACAGTAATTCTAAGTATGATGGATCATTAAAAGTTTCAAAATTTTATTTCCTAGACAGAAAATTTTATGAAAATGTTCACTTGGAAATGATAAAATATTCTCTAAAAACATACATCATTCTCAGTGCCAGTCCTAGCCTTAGATCAGGGTAGAGCGAGATTGTTTTTTCGGCGCCCTTTGGTCGTCGCTTTCACTTCACGTTAATTCTACTTCGGTTTTATGTTAAATAAATAATAATTCCAAAATTTTCAAAAATCAACTTTTATTGCAAATATCAACACTTATTGAATTTAAATTAAATTAAGTAGCTCTAATTAGTTTACTTCTGCTTTTTGGCGCCCCTTGCCATCTGGCGCCTAGAGCGACCGCTCCTCTTGCTCTACCCCAGGGCCCATTCTTGTCAAATTATTTTGATGTAATAGTTTGAAACTCATTCTTTTAAATATTTTTTGTTATCCAATGGGGTTCAATTATCATTATTAAAAAAATAATTAGCATTACCCACTTAAGATATATTTTTCAGGAAATATATTTTTAAAAGAAATGGATTCTTATTATATCAAATACATATTCACTAATGAAGAGCAGTCAGTATTGAATAATATATAGAAATAAGAATGCCAAGAGAAATAATTCCATTAGCTATGTCTACTTTAAATGAACGGAGTGCGCTGATATCCATTTCTGCTTACGGTGACGGAGCAACAGGTTATCTCAAAGAGTATTACGTCACCTAAAGGTTAAAACATCGTATGTCAAATTTTCTCTGTTTTGAGGTTTTGGCATCAAAAATTGTAAAAAAAATATTTCTTTGTACTGTTAAAACCTTGCAAGTGTTTATACATTAAATTGCGCCATCTATTGATTTTATTAAAAACTCGTAACAGAAATCTCAAATTGAAGCTTACTTAAAAACTCGCAAGTCAGTTTTCCCGGCAAAAGTGACAGTGCTACATTGTTGACGTGTTTGTTTGGATGAATATTGTGGTTTCTTTACTGATTTTTGTCCTGAAAATAAGTGGAACTATTCAGATACCATAAGGTAGAAGGTAGGCATTTGATTTTATATAAAAAATTGTTACAGATTAAAACTACAACGTTTTTTTTGACTTTTAAATCAGTTAACGATATGCGTGGTTTTAACTTTATTCTTTTTAATTCTATAATAATTGTTTTTAAATAATTTAGTTGACTTACTAGGTTTTAATAATAATTTTTCATTCAACGTTATCAAAGTAACTCTTAGTATGATTTCTTTTACGTGTTAAAAAATTCTTTTAGATGGCTAATACCAGCAGAAATTTGAAAATTTTGCAAATGGCTACAATATCAGATAACAAAATAACAACATACGTAGTAGATGAGAAAGGCATTCTTGTGCCAATGGTACAACATGCTGAAGCTCAAGTGGATCAATCTGAAAAGGTAATGGTATTTTGGAATAAAAATAATAATAGTCATATATTTAATAGATTGCATTGATGGCTGTAAAACTGCACTCAATGAATAAGGTTTTACATTGGAAAGAGCCACCACTAGTGAAGAGCTGTATAATCTCAATCTTATCCAAAATGATAACAGTGCTGATTTACAAAGTTTAAGTAATTCACAAGATCTATTGGGCAATGGAAATATCCATCAGTATAAAACGGCACTGATTGAACAAGACATTTTAGTAAACGACTCTGGTGAAAAGTCGTGTCATCTTGTTGAGTATACTCAACATAATGAAAGCGATATTTTACATAATTTAAACCCTTCACGAGACGACATTGAAACATTTTATCCCAGTGATGCTGATGGAGATAATCTCGATTTTACACCTAATGAAACTGCAGAAGAAAATGGGTCTAATAATGGAAACCTACAATGCAATGCAAAAGATGCGGATGATGATCGCGATTTTATGCCGAATCTATCTGAAGAAGAAAATGAATCAGATAGTGAAAACTCAGGATCTAATTCTAGAGATACTGATGGAGACAGGTCCGATGTTATGCCTAATGAAGCTGAAATAGAAAATGAGATAGAAAATCAAAATAATGAGAACAATTCAGTATCTGACGGGAATTGGACCAGAAAGAGAGCGAAAAAGCATGATGTAAATAGTAACTCGTGGAAAAGGAACAAACAGAAAAGATTTAGGGGAAAGTGGTGAGGAATATGAAGGATTCAAAAATGAAAACGGCCGATGGAAATATGATATAAAAAAATCTGCTCGTAAATTAAAAGCGAGATGTAATTGTAAAATTAGCAAAATAACATGGAAACTGCAGTGTAATAATTTAAAAGAGGAAGACCGTGAAGCCATATTTACAGATTATTGGAAAAACAAGAACTGGAAAGAAAAAAAAAATTCATTGCTATGCTGGTGGAAATGAAACCAGTCAAGCAAAGAAAATCATCCGGTACAGAATACAAAAGGTTACACTCGATGTATTTTCATTTGATTAAAGGTGGATGCAGGATTAGAGTCTGTAAAAAAAATGTTTTTAAATACATTAAATATTGGTGAATGGTCAGTTTATAGCTGGGTAAAGCAGCTACATAAGACCAGAACGCAGAATGTAGAAGAACTTGTCAGTAGCAAGCAATCAAAAGGAGCAAAGAGAATACGACGATCAAAGGAATCTATTGAGTATATTAAAGAGTTTCTGCAAAGTGTACCCAAATTGGAGTCGCATTATTGTAGAGCGTCATCTAAAAAATTATATTTAGAGCCTATCTGGAGTTCAAAACAACATTTATACCGTGAATATTGCAAGAAATATGCAGATTCTAATAAAAAAGACTCTTAGCATTACCGTATTTAGTGAAATATTTGACTCTATGAATCTCAGTTTATTTAGACCTAAAAAAGATCAATGTGACCAATGTTGTTCATTTAAAGCAGGAAATTCCGATAATATTACTCAGAATACTCATATTCAGAGAAAAGATATGGCGAGAAAATATAAAACACAGGATAAGGAGCAAGGCAAATATGTCTTCACTATGGATCTGCAAAGCGTTCTACTTTGCCCAAGAATGCAAGCTTCGTTGGTTTACTATAAGATGAAATTAATTGTACATAATTTTACAGTGTACAACTTAAAAAATAATGACGGACATTGTTTCATTTGGCACGAGGGGGCTGGTGATGTAAAAGCAAATGAATTTGCCACAATACTATATAAATTTATAAATGATTTAAATGCCGATCCAGGAGAATCTGTAATTTTATATAGCGACGGCTGTGCTGCCCAAAACAGAAATATCACCCTTTCAAATGCTCTTCTTCATTTAGCAGTGACTAAAAATATTATTATAATACAAAAATACTTGGAGCGTGGCCATACTCAGATGGAGTGTGACTCGATGCACTCTACAATTGAGCGACAAATTAGAGACAGAGAAATTTACACTCCTTCTGGGTATGTGGCTGCTTGCAGAACAGCAAGAAAGAAAAATCCGTATGAAGTGCATTATTTAAATTTCGATTACTTTAAAAATTTTTCTAATTTAAATTATTATTCTTCAATTCGTCCTGGCTGCAAGGTGGGCGATCCTAAAGTTAATGACATACGTTGCATTAAATATTCACCTGAAGGGGAAATTTATATAAAATTAAATTATGATGATGAATGGTGTATGTTACCTAAAAGAATGTCGAAAAAACCTTACAGTGGCGATGCCGAAAAAATAAAACAATTATATAAGGCTCCCCTTCAAATAAAAAAAAGACAAATTTGATCATTTGCAAGAACTAAAAAAAATAATTCCGGCAGATAATCATAATTTTTATGATAAATTAAGGTACAAATGATTCTTTTTAGTAATTTTGTGTTTAGTTTTCACTTTTCTTTAATTTTTATTCAGTTATTTAAAAATTCATACATAATTTTGTATACATCACTTTAATAAACACTTTTTTTAAAAAACACGCAAGTCCATTTTGTTCTTACATTTTTGTATTAAAACCTCGTACGTCTCATAAAACATTAAAATAAACATTTTTGGTTGTATTTCTTTAAAATTTTATAATTATAGGTTGGTAAGTTCATGAAATTACGGTATTCGTCATAAATTGTGCGTTGTAATTTTTTTAAATCATTTTTTCTTTCCCCTGTAAATTTGTGTTTTTTGACATACTAGGTTTTAATCTTTAGGTGACGAAATATTGTTGCTCATGTGCTTTGCTTTTTTATTTAATGTTCGCAACCCTCTTGAAAAACGTACTGGCGCAGTCACAATTACGCAACTGCACCAGGCATTGATAGTACTGGTAAAATATGTACAACAAATTTCATTTGCTCAAGATATTAATTGCCTAAAAAAGGGACAACTCGCCTCCAAGTCCTTAAGAAAATTAAATCCTTTTCTGGATAAGGAAGATATTTTAAGAGTGGGTGGCCGATTAAGCCATTCAAATTTGTCCCATAACATTAAACACCCAGCTCTTTTGCCCCGCGATCATCGCCTGACAATTCTTATTATTGAAAAAATCCACAAAACGTATTTACACCCTGGTGTACAAACTGTACAATATTTATTAATGCAGAATTTTTGGGTACTCTCGTCTAAAAGAGCTGTGCGCCAAGTCTTGTCTAAATATCATCTGTGTTGGCGTTTAAATCCAACATCTTTACAACCACCAATGGGTAACTTACCACTTAAACGCATTTCTCAAATTAAACCATTCCTTTGCAGTGGCGTAGACCTAGGGGGCCAGTCTTAATAAAAAATAGTAAAATTCGCGGATCAAAAACCCTTAAGGCCTATATATGTTTATTTGTGTGCTTTGCCACTAAAGCACTGCACTTGGAATTGGTATCGGATCTTACCTCGGAAGCCTTTTTAGCGGCTTTGTGGCGGTTTATTGCACGACGCGGCCGTTGTACTCGTATACACAGTGATTGTGGAACAAATTTCGTGGGAGCTCAAAAGTATTTGACTCAAATAATGCAATCTGCTGTTGAAAAGGAGCAAATCGAATGGCATTTTAATCCACCCTCCGCCCCTCATTTTGGAGGTCTGTGGGAGGCTGGTATTAAGTCAGTCAAAACACATTTGGCCCGCGTCATAGGGGAACAAATTCTCACTTATGAGGAATTAAACACAATATTAGTGCAGATTGAGGCACTATTAAATTCACACCCTCTTTGCCCACTGAGCTCCGATCCTAATGACTTGTCCGTTCTTACTCCTGGACATTTTCTCAAGCTAGAACCCTTAACTGCTCTTCCGGATCCTGACCTATCCCACTTAAATTTAAATCGTCTTACTCGTTGGCAACTATTGCAGCATATTCACCAAACGTTTTGGAAACGATGGTGTCGTGAATACCTTCACACGTTACAACAACGCGGTAAATGGACAACTACCTCAACCCCCATAGTACTTGGTACTATGGTAGTCATAAAAAATGCTTTATTGCCTCCACTTAAATGGAAAATGGGTCGAGTACCTGAAACGCACCCCGGCGTAGACGGTGTGTCGCGATTGTGACTTTGCGTACTGCTCAGGGCATTTTAAAACGCCTTGTAGTTAAGGTTTGTCCCTTACCAAATTTATAAAATGTTACTCATTTTATAAGGGGGGAGTATGTTTAGTTTTGTCATTGTGTTATATGTTTGTGTAAAATAATAATTTAGTAATATTAGTATTTAATATAAATTTAGGTTCCATCTTAAAATTAATTCAAAACTTATTCACACGATTTTCTCGTGAATGACTTGGAGGGAGATTTATTACCACGCAGGCGCGAGAAAAAGGACAGACTAGAATTTGATTAACCCGCGGGTAGACATCTCGTATCTCTATGTAAAATTGTATTAATTACAAATAAAAATAAACTCTCTCGCAGAATTAAATCTATGTTATTGTGTATTGTGTACCAACACATGGAAACAGCATCTATAAACCAAAGGCTAGCCTAGAAACATACAGGTGCAGAAAGTGGTGAGTGGAATTTTCTTTCTCCAAGTTTCTGTTTAATCTCGGTCCCTTCGAATATTTTTACCGTATTGGTACATATATGTATATATATATATATATATATATATATATATATATATATATATATATATATATATATATATATATATATATATATATATTAAACTTCTCATATGGTCTGAATGCTACTATCCGACCGACATCCTAGATGTCTCTGTGGCGGATAGCGACTTGCATCACAGCAAGTACCGAGAGCGGCGACCCCTAGCCCAGGTGGACTAAACTAATGTGATTAAATATGATTTGAAGGAAACAACTACTCAGCGGGCAAATACCCCGACCTGCATTGAATTACACCTTCAAATCATGATAGATCGATAGCCAATATCATTTGTCAATTCCTAACCAGACATAGATCGATTTCGAACTTATTTGTTCTCTTCAGTATGCCATAGGTTGTTGGAACAGACAAATGATAGTGGCCAACCTGCTAGTTATATACAAACTAAGGTGAAGTGAATAGTGGTGAGAGGTATTAAACTTCTCATATGGTCTGAATGCTACTATCCGACCGACATCCTAGATGTCTCTGTGGCGGATAGCGACTTGCATCACAGCAAGTACCGAGAGCGGCGACCCCTAGCCCAGGTGGACTAAACTAATGTGATTAAATATGATTTGAAGGAAACAACTACTCAGCGGGCAAATACCCCGACCTGCATTGAATTACACCTTCAAATCATGATAGATCGATAGCCAATATCATTTGTCAATTCCTAACCAGACATAGATCGATTTCGAACTTATTTGTTCTCTTCAGTATGCCATAGGTTATGGAACAGACAAATGATAGTGGCCAACCTGCTAGTTATATACAAACTAAGGTGAAGTGAATAGTGGTGAGAGGTATTAAACTTCTCATATGGTCTGAATGCTACTATCCGACCGACATCCTAGATGTCTCTGTGGCGGATAGCGACTTGCATCACAGCAAGTACCGAGAGCGGCGACCCCTAGCCCAGGTGGACTAAACTAATGTGATTAAATATGATTTGAAGGAAACAACTACTCAGCGGGCAAATACCCCGACCTGCATTGAATTACACCTTCAAATCATGATAGATCGATAGCCAATATCATTTGTCAATTCCTAACCAGACATAGATCGATTTCGAACTTATTTGTTCTCTTCAGTATGCCATAGGTTATGGAACATTTGTCTGTTCCATAACCTATGGCATACTGAAGAGAACAAATAAGTTCGAAATCGATCTATGTCTGGTTAGGAATTGACAAATGATATTGGCTATCGATCTATCATGATTTGAAGGTGTAATTCAATGCAGGTCGGGGTATTTGCCCGCTGAGTAGTTGTTTCCTTCAAATCATATTTAATCACATTAGTTTAGTCCACCTGGGCTAGGGGTCGCCGCTCTCGGTACTTGCTGTGATGCAAGTCGCTATCCGCCACAGAGACATCTAGGATGTCGGTCGGATAGTAGCATTCAGACCATATGAGAAGTTTAATACCTCTCACCACTATTCACTTCACCTTAGTTTGTATATAACTAGCAGGTTGGCCACTATCATTTGTCTGTTCCATAACCTATGGCATACTGAAGAGAACAAATAAGTTCGAAATCGATCTATGTCTGGTTAGGAATTGACAAATGATATTGGCTATCGATCTATCATGATTTGAAGGTGTAATTCAATGCAGGTCGGGGTATTTGCCCGCTGAGTAGTTGTTTCCTTCAAATCATATTTAATCACATTAGTTTAGTCCACCTGGGCTAGGGGTCGCCGCTCTCGGTACTTGCTGTGATGCAAAGTCGCTATCCGCCACAGAGACATCTAGGATGTCGGTCGGATAGTAGCATTCAGACCATATGAGAAGTTTAATACCTCTCACCACTATTCACTTCACCTTAGTTTGTATATAACTAGCAGGTTGGCCACTATCATTTGTCTGTTCCATAACCTATGGCATACTGAAGAGAACAAATAAGTTCGAAATCGATCTATGTCTGGTTAGGAATTGACAAATGATATTGGCTATCGATCTATCATGATTTGAAGGTGTAATTCAATGCAGGTCGGGGTATTTGCCCGCTGAGTAGTTGTTTCCTTCAAATCATATTTAATCACATTAGTTTAGTCCACCTGGGCTAGGGGTCGCCGCTCTCGGTACTTGCTGTGATGCAAGTCGCTATCCGCCACAGAGACATCTAGGATGTCGGTCGGATAGTAGCATTCAGACCATATGAGAAGTTTAATACCTCTCACCACTATTCACTTCACCTTAGTTTGTATATAACTAGCAGGTTGGCCACTATCATTTGTCTGTTCCATAACCTATGGCATACTGAAGAGAACAAATAAGTTCGAAATCGATCTATGTCTGGTTAGGAATTGACAAATGATATTGGCTATCGATCTATCATGATTTGAAGGTGTAATTCAATGCAGGTCGGGGTATTTGCCCGCTGAGTAGTTGTTTCCTTCAAATCATATTTAATCACATTAGTTTAGTCCACCTGGGCTAGGGGTCGCCGCTCTCGGTACTTGCTGTGATGCAAGTCGCTATCCGCCACAGAGACATCTAGGATGTCGGTCGGATAGTAGCATTCAGACCATATGAGAAGTTTAATACCTCTCACCACTATTCACTTCACCTTAGTTTGTATATAACTAGCAGGTTGGCCACTATCATTTGTCTGTTCCATAACCTATGGCATACTGAAGAGAACAAATAAGTTCGAAATCGATCTATGTCTGGTTAGGAATTGACAAATGATATTGGCTATCGATCTATCATGATTTGAAGGTGTAATTCAATGCAGGTCGGGGTATTTGCCCGCTGAGTAGTTGTTTCCTTCAAATCATATTTAATCACATTAGTTTAGTCCACCTGGGCTAGGGGTCGCCGCTCTCGGTACTTGCTGTGATGCAAGTCGCTATCCGCCACAGAGACATCTAGGATGTCGGTCGGATAGTAGCATTCAGACCATATGAGAAGTTTAATACCTCTCACCACTATTCACTTCACCTTAGTTTGTATATAACTAGCAGGTTGGCCACTATCATTTGTCTGTTCCATAACCTATGGCATACTGAAGAGAACAAATAAGTTCGAAATCGATCTATGTCTGGTTAGGAATTGACAAATGATATTGGCTATCGATCTATCATGATTTGAAGGTGTAATTCAATGCAGGTCGGGGTATTTGCCCGCTGAGTAGTTGTTTCCTTCAAATCATATTTAATCATATATATATATATATATATATATATATATATATATATATATATATATATATATGTATATATATATATATATATATATATATATATATATATATATATATATATATATATATATATATATATATATATATATATATATATATATATATATATATGTATATATATATATATATATATATATATATATATGTATGTATATATGTATATATATATATATATATATATATATATATATATATATATATATATATATATATATATATATATATATATATATATATATATATATATATATATATATATATATATATATATATATATATATATATATATATATATATATATATATATATATAATTAGTAGTGTAGTCTAATGACCCTTATTCATGTTGTTTTAATTTAGGTTAATAAATAAAAATCATAAAACATGATTCATTTTTACACAAAACCGATATTTAAAAGGCAAACACAATTTTTGACAAAGGAATTGTATTTAGCAAACACAATTTTGCCAAGGAAATTGTGTTTACCCTTTAAATATTGGTTTTGTTTAAACTGAAGATCCGAATTAAATTTAGAAGTACAAATTAAAAAGTCCGCGAAATTTGCTATGCAATAACATGGCGTCTCGAATATTGAAACGTCACAGCTGTTGCCTTTTTTTCTTAGGAAATAACGGCTCTAATATAGTTGTTGCATAATTCATTTACTCAGCCACAGGAGACTTCCAGTTTGAAGGAGGGGTATGCGACTTGTTCTACCGACCTCGCAACATCAATGATGGAGTGCGTTTCCATAGGCATTAAATAAATTTCTTAATAGACAACAAATAGTATCAAAATTAGAACATAAGTTAACTTTTAATAATAAATGGCGTTATTAAAAAAAAAAATAATAAAGAAGACAACTAATTATAATTTTTCCTGTTAAATAAACGTAGAAAATTTTTGGTGCCTATCCGGAACTCTAAATTCTGTGGCAAAAAATCCAGCAGATGTCAATCACCAATCACAGACGAGGTGGCGATCATATGATAGCACAACCAATCACAAAATAATATTAATTAAATTAGACATTTGATAGTTTATTCAGAAACTATTTTAAAAAGATTTGTTTGATATATTTGTGAAATTTTATATTTATTTAAACTCACAATCAGTTTAAACTAAATAAAGTGTTTATTATATCGTAAGTAAAAATATTTTTATGGTACCTATTGATGTTTTATTTATATACTTAATATAAAAAAGTCTTAAATTCCACAAAACCTTCAGTTCGTCCATTAGGTTTAAATTTTAGAATTGGTTTTATTATTATTAATTTTTGGAAAATTAGTGATTAAGATACTCTGACTTAAATAATTTCCTTATTTATATGGTGAATTCTAATCGAAATTGTCTTAAATATTTTAGGCCATGAAGGTCAGTAGTAACCTTTCAATGACAGAGCCGGTGAAGTTTTCAAAGTTCTATAAATTCTGAATTTGTCTTTTATCTGTACTTATGGGGTAAGTTGTAATATTTTTTATACATGAAACTATGTGATAATTTGTTTAACGAAGAAACTGCATGTATTTACATAATAAATAAAATATTCTCTTTTAACTTAATTTACATAAGTATTATTATGTAGATAAAATAATATATTTTAATATTCCTAAAATTGATCTGTATCTGATCTGTATTGTCAATATATTATGTTAAAATGTATATTTAATACAAACTCGCCTGCGACTAGTTGCAAAGTTATATTTATCCATTAGTATATCTATCATATGTGAAACTAGTCGATTCACTATTATAACTACTTTTGTTTAAATTATATTTATTTTTTTATTATTATACAAACAAATTAATACAGATTTGTGTATATTATATTTGCCACACTGGGTGAAGTGATCATCCTGATTTGATCAAGAAATATTCTCAATATGTATGTATTGATTTTTTCATAACATAATTTTATCTGTTTTTAAATAAAAAATATTTTTTTGCCATCTTTATAAAATAAACAACTATAATGAAAAGACATACTTCTCCACATAATTTATCGACAGACAGAATCAACTGCAGGCAACTGTGTCGGTCAATAACTATGAGAGATTCTATTGTTTATCAGTAACCATGTAAGCAAATAAGATTATTTTATAGTTGTCAAATTAGGTGCTTAACCTTTTTATTTGTTTAAATATGCTTGCATGGTATAAGCACATCCTGACACCTGCACTAATTTCAATTCTATAAGAGATGGTTGCCTTACAGTGATTTTAAACCTTAAAATACTGTTACGTGTTTGCTATCCACACAAACACCTATACTCGTAGATTCGTTGATTGAAAATCCAGGTAACACTTACTACTTTATTTACTAATTAACAATTAACAACAATAGATTAATTACTGTCTTAACTATAATCACACTTGAACACTTATAAGTCTCTTTCTTATTTCTTCTTTCTCGTTCACGTTCAACTTAAGATTGAGAGTCGGCCCACCGTGTGTCTTATTTATACATCATTCACACGATCTAGAGCAGTCCAGAATATTCCCGGCCGGCCATTCGTGTACAATTCCAGTCCCATCTAACCAGTCTACACAGTCCAGTGGCGTAACAATACAATATTATTTACTATAATCCTAAAAGTATAGTAGTATATTTATGTTGTTTTAGGACGTATGATACAGGCTAAAGTGATAATGGGGTAAATAGATTTTAGAGGAAGGTAACCAACCTTGAAAAGAAGTAATTCTACGATCGGTATGTAATAACAAAATTTTAATGTTTCAAAATCAACAAGAACTAGCAACATTTAATTTTTAATAAAGTACCTAGGTATCTATCATATCTTGGTATATTAATTTGTCTCGAGTCATATATTGTTTTAAATAGTAGATATATATTTTTAGTACTTTTTTTGTGGGCATTTTAGGTATTTATTAAGCAATATATTTTATGCACTCATTTAATTTTTTTCTATTTATACAAATTATTCTTAGAAAATAGTACATTTCTTTTTTTTTAAATTATTGCTGTCTGCGATTTCTGATCTGATGTTTTTAACATTTAATAATTTGTGTTTTTCTAGTTTATTTTAGATTATAAAATTACATAGTAAATATTGAACATGTCTCAGCTTATAACAGCTTCAGATATCATAGGAAGGTTACACTATTCCTGTTATAAACTCTTTTCAGTTTTGCAATCAGCATTACTGTCAACAAACAATTATTGATAAATGCGTCCGATTGACTATTTATAAATATTTGCGAGAAAAAAAAAAGGATTTAAGAGAATCAGTGGAGGGTTACATGAGTATATATCTGGCTGTGACTACCATCCTGATTATGACTAATCTACATATTGATGCTCAAGAAACAATACCTCTTATCTCCAAATTAACAATTTTACAGGAAACGAAAAAAACTAACGAGGTAATCATTTAAGTAGAGTTTTAAGTAGGTATCAGTATTAATTTTGGAGATACAAGCTATTGGGAACTGTTGGACATAGGAGTGGACATCAATTTAAAATCTTAAATCAAGTTCTGGCAAAAATGAAGATATGAGGTATTGTTTCTTAAGCGTCAATATATGTTTTTTTGTTTCATGTACAATCTTACGCAAGCAATCATACCCGAGGAACCACTCTATAAGAAGTTTTTTTTATAATTTAATTTTGTTATGTTTTATATTCATTTTATGATTTTTGATTTTATGTTGTTTGACATTAGAACAGTGCAGCTAGTCTGCAAACAGTAATGAAATAATTTAGAATATTACTTTTTTTTTACAGGAAGTATATATATTTATTTTTCGATCTGTCTTAGAAAAAAATGTTACGTTTTTATGATTTATTTCATTACTATTGGAATTGATTTTTCTTTTTAGATCAATTATTTTCTTTTTTTTATATATACCTGCAAAGCAAATGATAATTTTTGTCTTGATAGAATTATGAAATTCATTATTGACTTCTGAGGCTACTTGTTGTAACTTCCGATTATTCAGTTATTTTTTGCTAAACGAGGCACCGCCGCTTAAGTCTTGATATGTATGTGGTGGTGCTGCATTAAAAGTTTTTGTTGTTGTTGTTCATTGACATTTGAAAAGGCAGCAGCTGTTTTGTTTTTGATATATTATGCTTAGATTAAGTGTAGTCAGTTTTGTTTTTCATTGTGTGCTGGCCGTTTGTAGCTAGCTCTGTGGAAAATAGAGTACATGAAAGTGTATTTTTGTTTAATTTTTCGAACCTTGTCTAGGCCGGGACATACGGGTAGTTTGTCCAGCGGTAAGACTTAAGGGACTTGACATAGTTTGTGGCGACCGTGTGACAGGACATTTGCAGGCAGGCGATTACAAGTCGGCGAAAGCGGTGTGAAAACGTTGTACCTAACTATATTAGATAAAAACAGTTGAGAGGAAGTTAGGTATCATGACTGATTTAATGGAATCTAAGAAAAAACATAGGAAAGTGCTTCGATCTTTTGTTACAAAATCGTTGAACGAATTGGACACTCTGTTAACAAAAAGTCCTATCGTGCATGAGGACATCGAGGTCGCCTGGGAATGCGTAAAGCCTAAGTTTGACGAACTCTGTGCGATAAACTCAGAAGTGTATAATTTGTTATTGGAGGCTCAAGCTACTGAAGAACAGCTGTTGTTAGACGTTGAGCAATGTGAGGGCTATACGAAGAACCATACTTAAGTTTAAAGTTGAAAAGCTGCTGGAATCTGGAGAGAACGCTGTGTCGGGGCGAGGGTCAGCACGAACTTCTGGTAGTCAAGGTTATGATGACGTCATACAAGGTAAGCGAAAGTTTAAATTACCCGCTATTCAATTCAAGCAGTATGATGGAAATATTAGGGACTGGTTGCCGTTCTGGTCGCAATTCAGGAAATTTCATACTGATACTCAGCTGGATAATTGCGATAAGATAGACTATTTGGTACAGGCTACCGTTGCAGGAAGTCGTGCGCGTCAAATTGTAGACAGTTTTTCCTGTGCTCGATGAGAATTATGAAAAAGATTATTGACAGTTTGACCGCGAAATTCGGGCGTGAGGACCTACAAATTGAGGTGTACGTGCGCGAATTATTAAAATTGGTATTAAATAACGCTGTATCAAATGAAAAGCAGGATTTGTCGAAATTGTACGATATGATTGAGACTCAGTTAAGGGCACTTGACACGTTAGGAATTACATCAGACAAGTACGCTGCGCTTTTGTTTCCACTAATTGAATCTTGTTTGCCACAAGAACTATTACGAATGTGGTAAAGATCGGAGTTTAATTCGGGTGGTCCGGGTACAAATAATGGCGCGAATAATAATGAACCCGTGGCACCAGGTGGTGACTCTCCATTAGAAATTAGGCTTAGGAATCTTTTAAGTTTTCTACGTGCTGAAGTCGAAAATGAACAGAGAATAGACTTAGCAAGTGAGGGTTTCGGTTTAGCTGATAATTTTAAAACAAAGTCCGGTACAGCTAACCCATCTAGTAAAAGGGACGCGTCAAAATTGTCAAATAATTCGACGTTCAGTTCGGCAGGTTTAGTAAATGTCGACGTTGTCAAATGTATATTTTGTACCAGTGTTCACGAAAGTGACAAATGTTTTAAGGCGCAAAAGATGACACTAGAAGAGCGCAAAAGTATTGTATTAGAGAAAGGTGCTTATTTTAAATGTTTAAAGGCGGGGCATGTGTCAAAAAAGATGTCGGTCTCGTTTGAAATGCGTTGTTTGCGGATATTTGCATGTACCATTGATGTGTTTGGGTTTACTGAAAAGAAAACGTCTCCGCAGAAAAAGGACAGTTCAAGCGAGTAAGACAATGTTAAAAGGACCAGACCATGCCAAATCAAACAAGTTCCTATGTTTTTCTGCAAACTGTGAATTTTAGGGTGAAGGGCAATCATGTATGAAAAATGTGAGAGCGCTTATAGATACAGGTTCGCAGCGTTCATGCATTTTGAAGTCCACTGTATCGTCACTTAGTTTGAAACCCAAGAGAGCAGACCAAATTGTACATTGCCTGTTTGGAGGAACAGAGATGGAACAAGTGCATTATTGTTATGACATTACAATTTCCAATGGTAAATATAGGAAGACGTTCGAAGTTTTAGATCAGGCTCAGATTTGTAATGAGGTTTCACCAGTATTTTATGGACCTTGGATACAAGAACTAAAAGCACTTAACGTGGAAATTTCTGATTACAAAAGTCATGGTCCAATTGAGATGTTGTTAGGAGCAGATGTAATTGGGTCGTTGTACACTGGGAAAAGACATCTGTTAAAATGTGGACTGGTAGCAAATGAAACTTATGTTGGGTGGACTGTCAAAGGCAAAGTCCCTACACAGAATTCGACAACTATGACTGTGACATCGATGTTCACGAATCCTTCGATAACAGAACTGTGGCAGCTTGATGTGTTAGGGATAGAAGAACCTACAGAGAGATAAACGAAAATTGAAAAGGCCCTAGCTGCAAAAGAGTTGTTTTGTGAGACAGTAATAGTGAATGAAGAGGGTAGATATGAGGTTAGGTTGCCATTGTTAGAGGGGCATGCTCCCCTGCCTACAAATTACCACCTAGCCAACCCAAGACCTCAAACCGCAATGAGACAACTAGAGAAAAATGATTTGATGTCTAGGTATGAAACAGTTTTTGAAGAATGGAAGCGATTAAATATAATTGAGGAAACGGCAAGAGGTGATGTTGGACATTTTCTGCCACATAGACCGGTCGTTAAAGAAGGCTCTACCACTGCAGTTAGACCCGTGTTTGATGCTTCTGCATGTGGAAAAGATAAACCATCGTTAAACCAATGTTTGGAGAAGGGGGAAAATTTGATAGAGCTGATACCTGCGCTGTTGGTCAGATTTAGAGAATATGAGATAGGAGTCATATCTGACATAAAACAGGCGGTTTTGCAAATAAGTGTCAATCCGAGAGACCGTCAGTTTTTGAAATTCCCTGTGGATCAATGAGGAAGGTGGAGAAACAGTTTACATACACAACAGAGTGGTTTTTGGAGTAAGCTCCAGCCCGTTTTTGTTGGGTGCCACGATCAATTATCACCTAAACAAGAGTAAAGAAAATTGTCTGTTGCCAGGTTGCGAATATACGAAAGAAACTATAGAAAAGCTTGCCACTAGTTTTTACGTAGACAATTGCATTGCAAGTGTGCCGAAATTAGAAGCTTTGGACCAGTTTATTAAAGAAGCGACCTTGATTATGGCAGAGGCACAATTTAACCTGAGAGGGTGGGAGTTTTCGGGCAATTCAAACAGTACGGATGGTGTTTCAGTTTTGGGTTTAAAATGGTTTCCGGATAGAGATGTTTTGGCAATAAACCCAGATCTACTTGTTTGTGATACTGAATGTGTTGTCGTAACAAAGCGAAAGCTGTTATCAATAGCACAAAAGATCTTCGACCCAATAGGATTTACGTCACCTGTGACATTATTGCCCAAGTTATGGTTGCAGGTTTTGTGGGAGAGAAAAATATCCTGGGACACTGAAGTAGATGGTGATGTAGCGATACAATTTAGAAAATGGGCAAAAGATTTACCTGAACTTCGGCATATAGAAATTCCTCGTTGGAGTGAAATTGGTGGAGCAAATTCCGAAGAGGTCAGTGTACATACCTTCGTAGACTCGTCCGCGAAGGCTTATGCCGCGGTTATTTTTGTGGAAAAGAGTGGAAAAGTCTGATGATGTTTCAATTCATTTTATGGCAGCTAAGTCGAGGGTGGCACCGATAGAAAAGAGAAAAGGAAGTTTAACGATCCCACGCCTAGAATTATTAGTAGCGACAATAGGTGCAAGGCTTTACACTCAGGTAGTAGAAAATTTGACAGGAAGCTATAAAGGTACATTTAGACTAGCGAGAAAACTTGCGCGAATGGCTGTCCGACAGTACTGTCACTAGTCTAAACAGCGTTGTGAGTGGACTTGCTGGAACTTTCGGAAGATCTCGTGCGACACTCTGACTTGCTAGTCTAAACACGCAAATTATACTTTCCCAATTTATTTCAACACTTCCAATTTGTTTCGATATTTTGGCAAGTTATAGTGCGAGTTTAACATCGCGGAAGACAAGAAGGTATGGACTAACGCAGAAGTAAAAATTTTAATATCCCTTTATGAAGAAAACCCTATATTGTGGGATGTGCGTTCTGCAACTTATAGAAATCGAAATAAAAAACAAGAAATGTTGGAATTAATTGCAACAAAGCTTAATACAATTGTAAATGAAATTACGCGAAAATTACACAACTTAAGAAGCCAGTTTATGCAGGAAGTAAAGAAATTGAAAATAAAGAAAAGTGGTGCCGGGACGGATGAAGTGTATATATCTAATTGGCCGTATTTTTCTGCATTAAAATTCATTCAACGTTCAGTGGATAACACAGAAATTACAGGCAATTTGGTAAGTATTTATTCTTTATAAGGTACAACATATTTATTTTGTTAAGCACTGCATTTATTTTTAGTTTATATATATTTATATTGCCAATGAACTTCCTCAATAAGAGAGGTAAAATATTCTTTTAATTCCTCACGCACAAGTTTGGCTTCGATCGAATAATTTTGATTTACACCTCGCTGAAGTGGATTGTCTGTGGGCATCTCATCTTCTCGCCATGTTCCATTAACAACAGCATGCGTTTTTTCGTCCTCTTTGTCAAACGTGCCTGTTGGAGCATATCTCTTAGCAGATTCTTTTCTTTTCATTAAAAAATTATGCAATGCGCATATTGCCAATACAATTTTTTTTACTTTCTCAGGCTCCAGCAATATTGGCTTTCGCAATATTCTAAATATGTTAGCTATTATCCCAAATACATTTTCCACTATTCTTCGCGCTCTGGATAAACGGTAATTAAAAACGCGATTTGGACCAGGCTGATCCTTGTAAGGGTATGGTTTTATTAGATATGGTTTCATGGCAAAAGCATCATCAGCAACTATAAGATATGGTATTGGTTTTTCTCTCCCGGGCAGTGGCATAGGATGTGGTAAATCCAACTCGTTATTTATTAGAGCTGAACTTAAAGAACAATTATTAAAGACACCACCGTCTGAAATTCGTCCATTACAACCAACGTCAACATAGGTAAAAGTATAAGAAGCATCAACCAAGGCCATTAATACAATACTGTGTGTGTTTTTATAATTATAGTAGTAACTTCCGGAATTTTTTGGGGCCTGCATAAATATATGTTTGCCGTCTAGGGCGCCAATACAGTGAGGAAAATTCCACTTATCTTCCAAAATGTTTTGAATGCCAAAGCCATTCTTCCTTAGTCAGTGGGACCTGTAATAAGAAAACATTAATTATGCAAAATATTGCCTGCTTTATAAAATAACTGTTTTGTTGCAGAATTCAAACTTGTCTCAGAGTGAACCATTTGTACAAGAATCTGGGCCTTCTGAAGTGCACGTGACGACAGAGCCAAGATCACCAACTCAAAAGAAGCGTTCAAATAAGAAAAAATGGTTCTAACAGTTGTGCCATAGCATCATCAGAAGAAATAAAAAAGGCCGTAAGTTTGCTCAACCAACCAGTTGATGACGAACAAATTTACGGCTATTATGTTGCATCTGAAATGAGAGAAATAAAAAAACCGAAAAACAAAAGAAAGCTTAGACGCTTGATTAATGAAGCTATAAAGCAAATATCTGACATAGATGCTGCAGAACTGGAGTCCTCGATTATTTCAAACATGTCAACTCCCTCAAATACCCCATCGAGTTTAACCCCTATGCTTTCTCCATTTGATTACAGTAATGATACCAATTACATCGAAAGTTATTCTCCGTCATATTGCTCCACAGAAGCATCAGATTTTAGGTTACAAATGCTGTAAATTTAATTCACGACTACCAAATATCAGAATTATTATTACTGTTACTTTATTTCGTTACTAATAATAATAGTTTATTTTTTTACTAATTTTGTACTAAAATTACATACATATGCCTTAAATAAATCATACCTTTAAGTAAATATCTTTTAATACTTTATACAGTGCCATGCAGACTTCTGGAATAAATCCGCTCATTGTGCAAGCGGGAATTCTGAAGAGATACATTAATGACTGGTATGAGTCACCAGTAAAGTAAGTAAGTAGTTTCATGTTTCTAAGAAAATTAGAAAAAAAGTACTTACCGCTCGCAAGAAAGCGTAGAGTTACCATCAAACGTTCAGTAGCTGAAATTGATGCACGTAAATGAGTATCTTGCTTTTCAATTTCACTACCAACTTTTGTCAAAAGTTCTTCAAAATCTACCGCCGACATTCGTATAAAGTTTTTAAATTGTTGTGCATCTTCAATTTTAAGTTTTTTTAGTAAATTATTGTAGGCCCCATATTCTTCTCTTCTTAATATCCATTCCCTTACCCAACATGTTCGATTTCTTTTCTTTTTTGCATTGTTGTAACTCTCACATAAAACTAATAATGCTGCTGCAGAACGAATACGTCTTACTGGCGCCATGTTTTTATACAACTGAAAAATATTAGCCTCGACAGCACTGGCGCAAGTCGAAATTGCTGAGAGTGTAAACAGATTTTTGCGAACTCGCAGAAGTCAAATCTCGCTGGACTTGCCCGACAGTTAATCGCAATAAATATTGCTAATAGTGTAAACACATATGGAAGTCGATCGCGCAAGATTTGTCGCAAGTAACTTGCCAGTCTATCTGCACCTTAATAGTTACTTCTGGAGCGACTCGGCTACTGTGATCTCGTGGCTGCAGCGCAAGAAGAGTGGGGTACGTTTGTACATAACAGAGTGATTGAAATACGCAAGTTAACACCGGCTCTTCAGTGGCGTCACATTCCAGGGGCAGACCTACCATCTCGGGGGTGTTCGCCCAAACAGTTAGTCGAATCAAGATGGTGGGAGGGGCCCGAATGGCTGTATAGTAATGTCGAAAGCTGGCTATCTAGAAATTTAATTGTTAATGAAGAAGAGGTCAACAAAGAAAACAAAAGAAGGTTACGACGTTTATTAACGTAGAAAAGGAAAAGGTGGACTTTCACCTCACGTATTTCAGCAAATATACCAAGACAGTTAGAATGATTGCTTGGCTGCGCAGATTTTGTGCACAATTGCAGACATAAACAAGATAGGAATAAAAAGGAATTGAGTGTACATGAGTTAGACTGCGCAGAAAAGTTTATTTTTAATATAGGAAGAAGAATTTGAAGGTCTAAAAGATAATAAATTAAAGAACCTGAGTCCTTATTATGATAACGAAGGTGTGACAAGATTGAGGTCAAGAGTTTCGAATAGAGAAGACACTGTTGATTACCGTCATCCTGTGTTTTAGGTAAAGCGAGTTTAGGTTATGAAGACTTAATGACATTATTGTGTGACTGTGAGGCAGTGGTTAATGCACGACCGCTGACTTATATTTCAAATGATCCGAAGGATCCTATGACATTGTCACCAGCTATGTTCCTCCGGGAGCAGGCTGACTGTAACGTTGCCGATTGCGATTTAGTGGAAAAGACATGTCTTACGAAAAGTATGCGAAATAAACAGAGACTACGTGAAAATTTGAGAAATCGATTTAGGCTAGAATATTTAGGACAGCTCAAACCGCTTGGTGAAACAAAATCGAACGCGACAGTTAAAGTGGGGGATGTAGTTCTTATAGGTAACGATTTTAGCAAGCGAGTTGAATGGCCTATGGGACAAGTAATTGACGTTGTACCGGGTAAAGACGGTCGGATTAGGTTGGTTAGAGTACGAACTTCGCATGGAGAGTTACTAAGACCTGTGCAGCGGTTATACCCGTTAGAGTGCGTTGATGATTCGGTTGAGAAGAACAATAACTGTCGACGAGATGTGGCTGTTCCCGAAGCGAAAATTCCTAAGTTCAATCCTGAGTCTTCTGAAAAGGGAGATCAAGAAGAAGACGTTGCTAATTTCGATAGCCTTCGCGGTAGTGTTCGGGATAGTGCGCGGGTGAGAAAATTCGCCGATTATCCAGATCACCTAGGTGATCTTAATATAAGCCGAAGCGGGCTAAAATAAAGTGTCCTAAAAGATATTTGTAGTTAAGAACGTTAGTCCAAGTTATTTTTTACGTTTGGTGAGAAAAAGTTTTGTCAAACTGTTTCTCAGGTGGGAGGATGTTGTAACTTCCGATTATTCAGTTATTTTTTGCTAAACGTGGCACCGCCGCTTTAGTCTTGATATGTATGTGGTGGTGCTGCATTAAAAGTTTTTGTTGTTGTTCGTTGACATTTGAAAAGGCAGCAGCCGTTTTGTTTTTGATATGTTATGCTTAGATTAAGTGTAGTCAGTTTTGTTTTTCATTGTGTGCTGGCCGTTTGTAACTAGCTCTGTGGAAAATAGAGTACATGAAAGTGTATTTTGTTTAATTTTTCGAACCTTGTCTAGGCCGGGACATACGGGTAGTTTGTCCAGCGGTAAGACTTAAGGGACTTGACACTACTGTTTTTAGTGATAATTATTTAGTTACATTAAAAAAGTCTACCAACCGTTTTAATTTTACCGAGTGATATCAAAAGAATATCTACATATTTAATATTGTGATACTTGTTTTAAGATAAATTAATAGTCTTTTGGTAGTTCGTTTGACTAAAGTTTATTAATATATTTTAATTCAATTTGTTAAAATATTTGTCATCTAGCTGTAACAATATTAATTATGATGTAATTGTTACAATGTGATTCGGCAATAAATAATATTAACTAAAATGCTATTTATTTTCCCTTCTACTTTTTATTTTAAAATTATATGTTAAAAGACGAAGACACATTTTTTAAGTTGTTTTGCCATTTACATTTTAAGGACTGGTTTTCCATTTCTTGTTATATTTATTTAGTAGATAAATTCCATGGAAACAGTAATTAATAATATTTTAGTAATTGTTTCCTTGGAATTTATTAATTAAATAAATGTATAAGAAAGGCCCTTATAAATGAATAATTTATCAGAAAAAGGTATCTGTTTAATTTGCGTATTTGATTTAGTTCTTGCCATCGAATTAGATGGCGATATGACAAGAAACGTCACAGCAGCTTCTATCCTCCACTATTGGTTTGCCTTTCTTTCTTTTTCTGTTCTGTGGTTTTAAGTCTTCTGTGCTTCGGCAGAAATCGGCAGTGTATTTCTTTTTCTGTTCTGTGAGTGTATTGTTTTAGTCCGTTCTGTGATATCTAGTTTTGGATTTTTCGATTTTGAAATTGAAAATATTAATTAATTATGGTCAGTGCAATTGGTTTCGAAGGAAGCGCAAATAAATTGGGTATAGGTATTGTGAAAGATGGTAGAATATTGTCAAACTGTAGAAGAACATATATTACTCCTCCTGGAGAAGGATTTTTACCGAAAGAAACAGCACAACATCATAAAGAGAATATTTTAACAGTTTTACAGAAGTCACTAAAGAAAGCCTCAATAAAACCAATAGAAATTGATGTAATTTGTTACACGAAAGGACCAGGGATGGGTGCAACATTAGCTATTGTTGCCATTGTAGCTTCGGGCTGTAGCACAGTTGTGGAATAAGCCTCTATTAGGAGTTAATCATTGTATTGGACGTATCCTTTAGTATATTCATATTTATACAGTAATTGTAAGTGCAATACTATATTTTTTCATGCCAAAAAGGACAACTCAAAAAAAACAAAAAAATCCCTATTGTTCAGGTTGGGATTGAATTATTTTCAATGATTATTTCATTGAGCATAAAATAATGGTTTTGATTGGTTCTAAGTTCTAATAATGGACGAAAACTATGTGTTTTTGTGTTTCTCTTTGTTGTTTATGGTTTTATGGCAGTTTTATTCTCAATATTGAAAACATTAATTATTTAAATGGTTTTGAGTGTAATGAAAAAGTCAAAAGAGTTCTAGAAGTCCCCATTGTTTTGTTGCGACTACTGACAATTTCGGGCTTTGACACAAGTCTATTCGTATGGTTTCGAATTTTAATCGAAAGCCTCTCTCTTGATTAGAGGAGTGCATTCTGAAACATGAGTATGTACCATACCTCCTTTTGCCTATTTTCGAAATCAGTGTGTTTGACTGAAAAGAGGACATTTTGCTAAAAAAGTTAAAATAGAGGGTGTCCGGGAAAAAGACGACCAGTCTGGTAACCATGGATTCCTTGAGCAAAAATAATAGAATTTTCACAATGCCATTTTTTATTTTAGACCCCCATGTTCGATATAGAGGGTGTCAAAGTTTGAAGTTTAAAAATAATTTTTTTTTAAATAATTCGAGTATTTCGTAAGAGTTATTTAAAATATGCTACAATACTTCAACTTAAGTCATATCGTTTGAAGAAAAAAAAAACCAAAGTTAATTGTCAAGTATTCAAAATAGAGGGTTCCAGTACACACTGACCACCCCAGTTTTTTAGTACCTGTGCCAATGACTCCCAAACTACCTTTTTTAAGTTAACCATTCATTTTGGATTATTTTATGTCTTTTGAGAAAATGATTCGTTTTAGCGATAAGTTGAAAATATTGGTGCCTACGTGACTTAAGGTAGTCTCATGATTTTCGAATATCTCTAAATCAGGTCAGCCGCTTTCGTAAACAAATGACAATACCCTGGATACGATTGAATTGTTTGTTTACTGTCAAAGTAAATCCATATTTTTTTACAAGTTAAAAGTTTTTTGTAAGCTAGAAGTGTTCTTGTAAGTAAGGAAAACCAATATGGCTCGTAGACAAGGAATTGTATCCTTTCTGAAATGACGGATATGATTTTAATCGTTGGTAAGACTTAAATATTCCTGTAAACTGTAAACATTTATTTTTATTTCTCGATTAGTAAAATGTGACTCCAATGCTAGTTTAGCTGTTAGGCGATATGCAGAAAAAATTTCCCAATCGAAGTTAAGTTAATGTAAAGTGTCGTTTTTAAAAAGAATTTATTCACTTCCAAGTTACAATTATGATTTTGAAACAAATTAAACTACGTTACAGAGAGCCCTTGGCCACAAGCGTACAGTCTCGATATTGAATCTTGAGTGCTGCCAAGAGATCATAATAAATACTTAAAACCTAAAGATAACAGATGTCAACAGACCTTTGCCTGTCTAGCTAAACATCATTAATATGTTATTGAGAACAACAGATAAGATGACAAATACATAATAGATATAACTAATATATTATTATAATTCCTCCATTCTTAGACTTCCTCGTCAAGGCTGCTTTGGATTCCTGGGGCATCTAAGGGTGTAGGTGTCGCCTTAAAGGTTTGAAGTTCACTAGCATCAATTTGTAATAAATGGTGTTTTGCACAGAGGAGCTGGTGAATTTGTTTTCTGTAAATATAAAAAAAAACAAAAAGTAACTATTATACATAGTGTTGTAATGGTTGTTGTAGCCACATGGGTAGCATTGAAGATGGGATTGTCCAATAATAATGGGCGTCTGAATTCTTGAAGATCTTCTTTAAGTTTCACAATCTTGTCTAGGTGCATCGAATGCAATTTGATAGTATGTGAAGGTATAAGGGTACATTTACAACCAATTCGGTACGGGCACAATCTGCTGGTGGATTGTAAATTGGGTTTTAAGCATATCTGGTTCTATGTATTTGTTTACAATAAAATTTTAAGTCGGCACGACCTTGAATTGCACTTCAGGTTTGAATTGGATGCTTGCAAATCGTAAATATTCAATTCAATTGCGGCACGAATTTCAAATTGCGCATGTGTACTACGACACAAATTTATTGTTTATATTTAAAGTCGGTTTGTGATTTGAATTTGGAAGATTGGATCTTTTAGTATTAGAAAATATGATGTTTTTAGTAGTTATGTTAAAATAATTGTAATTATTTAATCAAACTGAATTTGCACACACGTAATATTAAAAATCTCAATAGATGGCAGCTTCTAACTCATTATAAATGACCTAAATTTTATCTCAGCACATTTCACAATCCGTCAGTAAATTGTGCCTGTAGCGAATTGGTTGTAAATGTACCTTAAGGGGTTGACTAACTTGGGTATCACTTATATTAAAATGTAATAAAATAATGTCTATACGAGTTTGTATTAAATTATTGTCAATTATTACAGGGCACTTGAGTTTATTAAATTATTTCCGTGCACTAAATGTCTATTAACAATGTTTTCACATTTTTCGATTATTTCCTTGGGATAGGAAAATGTGGTTAATATTCCTTGAGATGTGAGTTTATAAGCGTCAGCTGTCGGTATTTGAGCAATACTACAGAACCTGGGCTGTTTGATGATACACTGGATGTTCAATAGTTCTTGACATATGAAGAATCCTGTAGTTCAGATACATTTGTTGGTCCATCTGTATTCGATTTGGTTTTGCAAGTAATACTTCGCAGAGGGAATTGCAGAGGTTAAATCTTTGTTAGGAATGGGGTATATTGTGGAAATATTTAGGAATGTTAGGAATGGGGTATATTGTGGAAATATTTAGAGGGAAGGATTAAGGATAGGTACCTTAAGAGCCATACACAAGATATTATTTACTGCAACAATACCTAGTTTTGAATTTTGTAATATTTCAAACGGGCGTGTTTTATCATAGGAGATTAATCTTTTTCATAATCACTTACAAGTTCACTTTCAATTTCTTTGAGTTCTTTAAAAGTGATTTTCTCTAAATTTGACATTTCCTTGTTTGTAAGTGAAATGGTTCTAATTAAAATATCAATTTGTGATTCAAACAATTCAAGTGAATTCTTTTTGTTGCTGTAAGAAGAATAACTGTTGAAAGTGTCTTTATAAAGATCAATGATTGAAATAATATGTTTTTGGTTTACTTCTATTGTTTTAAGTGAATTATAAAGTCGATCGGTGATTTTTGAGAATATATTAGCAGTTGGTTTCTAGATCTGTTTGATCTAAATTTCTCGTTATAAAACGTACAATGTGTCTTAATCCATTAATTAAGGATCTTTTTGTTTATTGTATGAAATTTTGTGAATCTTTTGTTCTATTGTTATTAATTTATCTTTTATTTTAGTTGAAAATTTAATTTGCTTTTCGTATTTTGACACCTTAGGAGTATTTCCGTGGTGGTGATAAAATAATTTTGAAAATATTGTTCAATGGTGTCTAAATTGTAAGAAAAAATGTATCGTATGATAAAAGTTAAGAGTTTTCGCTTGTCCTAGAGGTTCCTGGTAAAATCCTTGCGTTTTTATCGGGTGTTATTTGAAGGGCTCGAGTTGATTTGAGCATCAACCTGAAAAGAAGTAGGTTTTCTTACTCTTTTGACTTTATTTACATTTCTGTTAGTAATTGCTGAAGGGGTTTGTAAATTTAAGGTAGTTTTATTCTGATCTAAAATCTTTACTGGCTCATAGAGAGTTTTATCTTTACCTTGAATTTTTGGTTTTTCAATATAAACTTCAGCTTCATTTGAGAAGTCTACATTTTCACGTGTTAAATTAATTTTGTCTAGTACTTGTTTTTCTTTGTTGTGCATGCGATTTTGTATATCCTAAATAAATTCTCTTTTTCTTTTTAAATTGTAGTTTTCGTATAAATCTTGTGAGAGTTCTAGATCGATTTCATGTTGATAAGGTCCGTAAAGTACGGAAAAAGGTGAGTGACCAGTAGCGGTGTGGATAGATTGATTATATATCCACGTTGCTGTTATCATTTGATTTTCAGGTTTTTCTTTAGGGTTTTTTATATTTATAATCCGCAGTTTCTCGAGAATTATAGAGTAAAACGTTCTATAAAAGCATTGGAATTTGGGTTGTAGGCAGTTGTAAAATGACTTTCAACACCTATTAAATCTAAATATTCTTGGAAGGTTTTGTTTTTAAATTCGGCACCTTCGTCACATACAATTCTTTTAGGTCGATTGTGATGGGCTATGTAGTGTCTCAATTTATTTAATACGTCTGGAGCAGTATTTGTTTTAATTAAATAGGCTTGGGCATATTTAGAGGAAGAGTCTATTAGTGTCAGAAATTTAGAATTTCTATATTAAAAGGTATCTATGTGAATAGTATCAAAAGGTTTACTGTGAATTATAGGTCCTTGTAGTGTAGGTTTATATGGCTGTCGTTCATATTTTGACTTTAAGACTTTAAACATAAATCACACTTATTAATAATAGAGGTAATTAATTCTTGCATTTTTGGAAAATAATATTTTGTTTTTAAGTGCTTGTAAGTTTCATTAATGCCATTGTGTGTTTCTGTATGGTATTTATTAACAATTTTCTTTTGATCGCATAGTTTTTGAATGTTCTTTAATAAAGTTGATGATATTAATAATTTTACAGAATTGTTTAAATTTGCCTTGAATGTTTTAAGTGCTAAATTTCTAGTTTTCTCGTCCGGTATATGTGGTTATATTAAGATTCATTCTATTTTTACAAATTTCTGATGTGTGTTTCAATATTTCTATTCGGTATTTTGATGGTTACTCTTACTTTAGTTTTTTCGAATAAATAATCACGGTCTGTGCAAAGTTCGTCAGTTTCCGGGTCTAATAAGATAACTAGTTGATTTTTAATATTATTTGTTGGTAATTCTGTGATCGGAATAAATAAGCCATTGTCATCGTTATTAATTGAATGATATGTCTCGATTAAATTATTTAAATCGTTTTCGCTAATTTGAGGCAGGTTAGATTCTTTGAGTAGATCGTCTATTAATTCGTTCAAGTCGTCAGGATTCGGGATTTCAATGCATTGGGGTAAAATTGAATCGGTTTCATTAAAGTTTATTTCTACACGAGAGAATGCGTCAGTGACATGATTTTCTTTGCCCTTTTTGTACTTAATAGTAAAGTCAAATTCCTCTAATTTGAGTCTCCATCTTATAGGACGAGAATTTGGTTCTTTTATTTTGGATAACCAAAGCAAAGGATTATGATCGGTCTCTATAGTGAAATGTTTTCCAAATAAATAGGGTCTGAAGGACTTAGTGAAAATAGGGACATATTCATTGGTTCTAATGGAGTGCTTAACTTGATTCGTAAAGGATGTCACAATTTTCTGAATTTATAACATAAATTAATTAATTTTTGTTTTTCTTCATGATTTAAGTGAGGTTCTAATTATTTCGGAAAATTTTAATTTTTCTTTTTGACTGTCAGGTTCTTGTTCATCAAAATATTCAAAAGGGATTACACTGATTCGTTCGCTAAAATTAATCTCGATTTTATTTGGATTGTTAATAGGAATCTTTGCTATACCGTTTGTTGTTGTTGTTATACATTCTGGTAATGTTATTTTATCAAGTTTTACTTCAGGAATGTAAATTTCTCCTTGATCAATATTTGTTGGTATTTGAATTTAATTAGTTTGACAATTATTTATATTTACTCTGTTATCACTGTATTCAAGGTAAAATGGAATGTTTTTATTTTTTTCATAATCTATATTTGCTTTTAATTTCATTAGATCTTTCGATCCGATAAGCGCATCGAATTTGTTATGCCATGGTATTATGCGTAATTTTATTTCTTGGTTAATTCCTAGTTAATTCAAGTAAATCTAATTTTAAATTTTTGTCTGATGTTATCGTTTTATGTAAGCCTGTGACTGAAAAGTTTTCAATAAATATTTTATTTTTTGAATGGTGTAATTTTATTCGGGTTTATTATGGAACCTGTTGCTCCTGTGTCTATTAAAATTTTTAAATTTAAGTTTGGCAAAAAGAAGAATGGAAGTTTTGAATTATGGTCTATATTATTTAAGTCAATACAGGGGGTTTTTATCTGAACATTTTCCTCTGGTTGCATATCAGAATTTTCGTAGTAATAATTTTGATTTTCTGTATAATTTTCAAGCTCATTTGAACCTGTGTTAATTTGGGTTATGCATGTGCATGTGTGTTGTATATATTGTTGTTCTTGTTCTACATCATATATTCCTAGATTATGTAATTCTTTAGAAATAAAGTTTTTTATTTTGTTGAAAATTTCTAGTTGATTGATGATAATTTTGAGTTTGAACGGACATAGGTGTCGGTTTATATTGTCCTGAATTAATGGGTTTTGGGTTACCAAATACTTGTTTATTCATTGGGAATGTCTGTCTGGCTGGATTGGGCTTATTTATGTCACCGAAAGGTCTTATAGGATTTTGATTAAAGTTTTGCAAATTACTTTGTGATCGCCAATTATTTTGTGGTGGAATAAATCGGTTAGGAGTAGATGATGTATGTATGTATGTATTTTTTGAAAGATTTGTTTTGCTGGACTGATTTATTAATCATATGACTAGTATTTGTCCGATGTAAATTTTGTCGTGCTATTTGTCTGTTGTCGTGTTCTTGACATTTTTATAAAGCTTCATTGATTGTTTTTGGCGATACATAAGATAGTAAAGTTCCATAAGGTTCTTTTATTCCTATAGTAAATTGTTCTAAACTAGAGGCTTTTATTTCTATTATTTTATTTTCTAAAAGGATTCTATTACTTTGATGTATTTGAGAATATTGTATTAGTGTACACCATTAAAAGTGAGATTGCTAAACTAAGTAATAAAAAGTCCACAGGTCTTGATGAAATTAGTATTAAATTACTAAAGCATATAAGTGACATAATATGCAAACCATTAGAATACCTTATTAATAAGTCATTGGAATGTGGAATATTTCCAGATATTTTAAAAACAGCATGTGTTATACCACTGTATAAAAAAGAAGATCCACTCAATATAGCAAATTATCGTCAAATTTCTCTTTTAAGTGCTTTCTCTAAGCTAATTGAGAGGTTAGTCCATAATATGATAGTGCAGTTCTTAAGTAAGCATAATATCATCACATCTTGTCAACATGGCTTTACAGCCAATAAATCGATTGAAACTGCTTCCTACCATTTGCTAGATTTTGTTTACAAAGAGCTTGACCAGGGAATGTATGTAATGTCATTAATGTTTGATCTCTCCTGTGCCTTCGATACTGTTAACAATGAATTTTTAATTGCGAAATTGTATAATATTGGTATTCGGGGTGCATTGTTGCAGTGGATAAAATCTTACATGTCAAATAGGAAATTATTAGTTAAATATTCCGACATTATGTCTGATATAAGGGATGTTCATATGGGAGTACCCCAGGGTTCTGTGCTAGGTCCTTTATTATTTTCAATTTATGTAAACGATTTACCAAAATTTATTACCATAGGTAGAGTCACAATGTTTGCTGATGATACAACTATCACGGTTTCAGCACCTACCCCTTCACAGCTCTGTGAAAATGTCGCTAAGGTTTACGATGAACTAGATATATGGTGTCAGCGTAATCAGTTGATACTGAACAACAAGAAAACTGTTTATATAAATTTTCATATAAGAAAAGAGCTTACTCCTGACTTCTTATCTAATAATAATATTGAAGTAGCACAATAGAGTAAAATTTTTAGGAACACACCTAGATAGTAGGCTCTCTTGGGATGAGCACATAGATTTTGTTTGTAAGAAATTAAATTCTGGTTATTTTGCCATATTACAAATGAAAAGTGTTTTAGATACCAATGGATTATTAAATATATATTATGCCTTGGTCTATAGTCATTTGTCTTTGATAATACTTGCTTGGGGAGTCGGTAGGAACATAAACAGGGTTTTAATTTCCCAAAAAGAATAATAAGGCTAATTTTCAATTTGAAACCACTAGATAGCTGCAGAAATGTTTTTAAAAAGAATAAAATTTTAACTGTAATATCTATTTTTATTTTAAAATGTGTGTGCTTTACATATAGATATAAACATAATTTTGACAGATTGGGAGGTACACATTCTTACAATATACGACATAATAATACGTTGAGTATTCCAACTCACACCTCTACTTTTTACAAACAGTCACCAAACTATAATTGCATTGTTTTGTTTAATAAGTTACCAAATGATCTGAAAAATATAAACTGTTTTAAAAATTTAAAATGTGTGTAAAACTTTACTTACTAGAAATGTCTATATAGTGTTCAGGGAATTTTTTATGTGAATTATTGTTAACTGTATATGTATTTGTATTATGTATTCACATATTTCTTTATTGACGTTTATACTCTTGTAAAACATTTATTTATATTTATATTTATATACACCTTTTTTTTTACTTGACTTACCATATGTACAGTTTTTGTATTTCAACATGGTCAATAAATTATTATTATTATTATTATAGTGAATTTTGTGCTTCTACTATACAGTGTTAAAATTGTATTATTGTTTCGTTAGTGTTTTGTTTGATTTGCCTTAATGAAGAGGTTAAGAGGTTTTCATTGCGATGGTCGCCATAATACTTAATGAGAGCCTGTTTTATTTGTGTCCAGTCATTAATTGTTTCTAAATAAATGCTACTCGTGGCTTGACCTCGAATTTTGCCTAATATAACTTGTCGAATTGAAGCATCTTGGAATGGAGTTCGTGTAAACTGTGCTAGAGTTTCTATTACACTTCCAACATTTGTAATAAACAGAGGTAAATTATCCTCTGGGTTAAATACTGGTATATATTTTAAAAGTTCTAAGATTCCTTGTGTTGCAATATTTGTCATAGTGATGTTTTGTGTAGTAAGAATAAATGGAAAATTTAAGTTCAAATCAACAAAATTTCTTTCAGATTGAGAATTATTTTCACTGATTAATTCTAAATTACCTTTGTTAATTTTGTGTAAATAGGGATGAAAATTCGGGTTTTTATTTTCTATTACTTCAATAGTTATTTTCTTGTTCATTTAAGTACGAACATTGAAATTTAAATAAGTTTTGAAATGAAAATTCCTTACTTAATTTGTTACGTTTTTGGCTCTTAAGACTAAAGGATTAATTATGAGGTAAAGAGGTACTTACAGGAAGATCGGGATGAACTTCATTACTTTTCGTTCGGAGTCTTCTGGTCGTATCTTCTTATTCTCGTTCTCGAAGTTGAGTCGTCTAAATGAGGGGATTACAGATGAATTCTTCGTTTAGTGTCTAACAATTAGACAAGGCCAATTTTCTTGTGCAGATGTCGTCTGGAGAGGAATAGCGATTATTTTCTTCAGAGTTGCACTTTTTCTTAATTGTACGTAAATAATTGAAATTAACCGATTATTAGTGAATTGCTATAATTTCCAATAACCGTCGTACAATCCTGTTCGCAGTACCAGTTAAATTAATCACTTGTCAAATGTCGTTTTTAAAAAGAATATATTCACTTCAAGTTACAATTATGATTTTGAAGCAATATTAAACTACGTTACAGAGAGCCCTTAGCCACAAGCGTACAGTCTCGATATTAAATCTTGAGTGCTGCCAAGAGATCAAAATGAATACTTAAAACCTAAAGATAACAGATGTCAACAGACCTTTGCTTGTCTAGCTAAACATCATTAATATGTTATTGAGAACAACAGATAAGATGACAAATACATAATAGATATGACTAATATATAATTTCGATTTCATCTCAAAAGAAAATATTTTTTTAAGTATGGTTAACCGTCTAAGGGAGACTGGAAATTTAAGAGAAAGCCGGGGGGTAAATGCGCTCTACTCCGTGCAATTCAACCTGAACAGGAAAAGGAAATTTTAAGGACTGTTGAGGAAATACCAAAAATTAGTACCAGGGCGTTGGCTAAGCAGGTAGAAAACAGGGAAAACTCAGGTACACACTATTTTATGGAGTCAGTAGCTGTACCCATTCCATCTCCAAAAAGTACAGACTCTTTTGCCTCAAGACTTCGAAATAAGACTTGTATTATGTAGATGGTTATGTGAAATGAATAACTGAGATCTGCGTTTTATCAGAAACATTTTGTTTACTGATGAAGCTACATTTACGAGAAAAGAGACGACAAATATTCATAACATACACATATGGGCTGAAGAAAATCCTAAAGCCATAGTAGAGACGCATCATCAAGTAAACTTTAAAGTCAATGTGTGGGCAGATGTCATAGATAATTTTCTTTTGAGTCCTGTATTTTTACCAGGAAACTTGACTGGTCAATCATTTTTGCAATTTCTTCAAAACACACTGCCAAGTTTACTAAATGAATTGCCTTTACATGTACCTAATACAAGAAATTTGGTTTCAACTTGACGGTGCTCCTCATTTTGCTAGAAATGTTAGAAACTATTTGAATCAAATCTTTCCTGATCGCTGGATTGGTCGGGGTCGAGATGCTCCTGTTCAGTGGCCACCCTGTTCCCCAGGCCTTACTCCCTAGGACTATTCAGTCTGGGGATTTATGAAAGATTTTGTGTATGTAGTTCTGATTTTGAGCAAGAATCATTTAAGAGAAAGAATCCTTCAAACTGGAGGGCAGTTCAGGTTGAAGCAAAATATTTTTCAAAGTCTAAGATTTTCTTTTATAAAGAGAGCTCGTATGTGTTTACAAAAACATGGAGGTCATATCGAACAATTTCTTCAGACAGGTAATTTTTTTTTTATTTCTACTGTTTTTTTTGTTACTAACGAATTATGAATAATTTTAAGAAAATAAGGTGTATTAAACTTGCTGTCTTGTTATAATGCTTCTAATTTATAAATAATTGCAGATTATTGAATCCATTGCGCCTACCAATTTTTTGTCTGGGCGCCATTGACTAGAAATAGTTATTTTTAGCTTATCTTTTATTATTGATATTTTTGTACCTATTGCAACATTTGAATAAATTGTTTAGTTTTAGTATTTGAAAATTATGAGAATACCATGAGCCGCGCAGGCACCAATATCTTATCCTTATCCTTATCTCTAAAACAGCATTTTCTCGAAATTTTTTAAAAGACATAAAATAATCCAAAATGGATAGTTAACTTAAAAAAGAACGTTCGGGAGTCATTAGCGCAGGTACTAAAAAATTGGGGTGGTCAGTGAGACAGGAATATCCACTCTATTTTGAATATGACAATAAATTTTTGTTTTTTTTTTCTTCACAAGATGTGACTCTCTGAAATGAAGCACTGTACCAAATTTTCAATAAATATCTCGAAATACTCGACATTTAAAAAAGTGATTTTTAACTTCAAACTTTGACACCCTCTATATCGAACATGTGGGTCTAAAATGAAAAATGGCATTGTGAAAGTCCTATTATTTTTGCTCAAGAAATCCATAGTTACCGGATTGGCCTCATTTTCCGGACACCCTGTATATACCGGACAAAAAAGATTAGGCCCTCAAAAAGTAAACATGTCTGGTAAAAACCAGACTTCTGATAACCCTAACAGAATAGTGGTATAAAAGAAACATACCTAGTTGCTGTGATACTGACCATAACCAGCTAAATTTAGTTAACTGGGTAATACTAGTCTGTCTAATCAAGAAATATTGTTAACAGTATTCTGCAATTTCTGTTTGGTTGAATTGGTGAGTCCTAGAATTGCGCCTCTATTTTCAATGTTGAAACTATAAATTTGAATTTGTAAACATCAGTAAGTTGTTAAAACTGATAGAAAATATCTAATATCTTCGTCCTAAATTGCAGCAGCTACGTTAATGATCAAAAAACCAAAAAAAAAAAGAATGAACAAAATTAAAATGGACAAAATAGCCCTACTGTGCTGTGATCACTGATTTGACGGACTAATAAATTTACCCAGCTAACTAGATTTAACTGTATATGCACTGACTTAATAAGCCACAGTTCATTTGTTAATGTTCTTAGATGCTACTTTGAGCAGTAATAGTAAAATAATGTCGTTCATTTGTGTCAGGGCATAATATGATCATGATGTGATTTTGTTTATCTGTATAAGCAATCTGCTGTAAATACACCAGAGCTTACCATTATTTAAAATAATTACTTTTTATTTATTAAACCACTCTTGCCAACTAAAATAGTTTATTTTAAATACTTTTGTACTACATTATTTAAATACTGTATCTTCAAGTTGTCTTTTATCTAAGTATGTAATGAAATCAGTTATTAAAATAATGTTATTTAAATATTTTTCCATTATTTAAATATGTCTCTATTCTTTAAGTATTATCTTAGCAAATTTAAATATTTTTGAACAAGATATTGGTAAAATTTCTTAGGTTAATAGGTCGATAACTCTGACCGATTTGTAATTTGGTTTGTGGCAAATGGGTCACCTTTTTTAAAAATAGAATTTTGAATGGTTTTGAAAATCTAATTTCTGATGTTTAACATTTTGTTACTGGCGGTAGTTGGGCTTTTAGCCGCGTTGTCTCGTCTCCAATTAATAACAAGGTTTTGTGATTTGGAATCGTATATTCAAGCATGTATTTTATAACAATTATAACAGAACAGATACAGCAACTTTTAACATAAACATGTACATACGTACGCCATGATAGCAACTTAGTCAAATCGCTGCCTTAATATTACAATGTTGTATGTGACATTTTTTTTCCACTTTCCAGTATTTTACTGTAAGAAGGGTGTATTAATGCTGTCGTAATAAACAGGAAAACATAGTTGTATGTACTCAAATGTGTAGATAAAAATAGTTACATGATTTTCATAATTAAATTTCTCTACATTATAATTTTTTGTTACATAGAACCTTGTAATATTGAGGCAGCGAAATGTAAATTTTTTTACCGGTGTCGCCATCTCAGCCAACCGCTGGGAGGGACAGTTCGGTATGTTGCATTCTCCATTGCAGGGGCGAATCACACAAACACATGAAAGAGGTCGGAGCATAATGCTATAAGCAGTACACATACCAAGACGTTTTTGATCGTTGATCATCCATTTTCGGATTAAGTTTTGTATAGTGCTTTTTGTGAATTCACTTTGTGGTAGGTTTATACCAACAGATTGTGGTATTATTTTTGTGGACATAGTGAGTGATAAGTGTATCCCTCTGGTGGTCGGTGCTACTACCCGTCAAACATCACTGATGTCTTAGTGACCTGATAGCGACCTCTAACCCTAGTGGCACATGAAAAGGGTTACACAGAACGGACCCTTCGAAACTTATGAATGAAACAACTAAAAAATTTATTTGATCTCGCTGTTGATGCCTTATTGGGCGAACCCCAAAATTTTCGTATTTATGAATGAAGGGTGTGATGGGGTGGCCAATCACGATGAATTCTGAGCAGGAATTTTTAGTTCTACCACGTTTTATCCTAGATTTCTGTTTTGTTTTTATTTTATCATTTCAACCTAACCCTAAGTTTTGTAATAAATGTTTTATATTTATAATTGATTATGAAATGTGATATACATAAATCTGCAAAGTATTACTATACTAAAGCATTTTGCATCTATTAATATTTGGCTTATATTAATAAAATAAAATTTATGTAAAAGTCCATCTACTATTGTCACTCAAAATTACCTAGAACAGTCGACAGTGAATAAAATGATGCATACGAAAAAAGGTGGCAATTAAGTGGTTTTTTATTTTAGGATAATAGATCAACGCCATGACACAATTTGGAGAATACACAGAATAATTTTAAATCGTAAAATTTGTGTTGTAATGATAACATCGGTGATATTTGTTTTAGTGCCATTGGATTCATAAATTATCTACTTTTTTTACCCAGATTTCATTACGACTGGTTATTTATTTATTTTACACTAAATAATTATTTCGACCGAATTTTTTTTTTTAAATTTTAACTACTTTTGCTTTAGAATTCTTATAACTTGAGAGTTTTTTGCGAGGAAGTTATTGATAAACACTATATATTTTTTTTTTTATATATAAATATATATATATATATATATATATATATATTTATATATTTTTTTATATATATATATATATATACATATATATATATATATATATATATATAAATATATATATATATATATATATATATATATATATATATACATATATATATATATATATATATACATTATATATATATATATATACATATATATATATATATATATATATATATATATATATATATATATATATATATATATATATATATATATATATATATATATATATATATATATATATATATATATATATATATATATATATATATATATATATATATATATATATATATATATATATATATATATATATATATATATATATATATATATATATATATATATATATATATATATATATATATATATATATATATATATATATATATATATATATATATATATATATATATATATATATATATATATATATATATATATATATATATATATATATATATATATATATATATATATATATATATATATATATATATATATATATATATATATATATATATATATATATATATATATATATATATATATATATATATATATATATATATATATATATATATATATATATATATATATATATATATATATATATATATATATATATATATATATATATATATATATATATATATATATATATATATATATATATATATATATATATATATATATATATATATATATATATATATATATATATATATATATATATATATATATATATATATATATATATATATATATATATATATATATATATATATATATATATATATATATATATATATATATATATATATATATATATATATATATATATATATATATATATATATATATATATATATATATATATATATATATATATATATATATATATATATATATATATATATATATATATATATATATATATATATATATATATATATATATATATATATATATATATATATATATATATATATATATATATATATATATATATATATATATATATATATATATATATATATATATATATATATATATATATATATATATATATATATATATATATATATATATATATATATATATATATATATATATATATATATATATATATATATATATATATATATATATATATATATATATGGGACAATCCGCGTCAACCGGATCAGAGCTACGACCAAAATTAGGAGCAACCAAAAAAATCAACCAAGGACTCATTTTAAAGCTCAGAGCGTCTACTTTCAAATGCCGAGTGCGCCTTTGAAAAATCCAATATGGCGGGTCCAATATGACGGCCGAAAGCCGGAGAAAAATCGAGTGTCCAGCAAAGAAAGCTTGTAAAAATGAAAATTCGCAACCGATCGGGTCATTTCTTGTCTCAAATTGTAGCTGATGGACGCTCCTAAAACGCTGGCGTGGTAGGTTGACAGAATCCAACATGGCGGATCCAATTATCGCAGTCAAAAATCCAATATGGTGGCCGAATTTTTGAAAATTAACCGATTTGCACCAAATTTGGTATACGGGGTTTTTGGTGTCACTGATCACGAATCCGTGGTCAGATTTGGCAAACTCAAGATGGCGCGATCCAAAATGGCGGACGAAATTTTCGAAAATCAACCGATTTGTACCGAATCTGTTATACGGGGATTTTTGGTCGCCGATTACGAATCCGAAGTTTGATTTTCAAAATCCAAGATGTGAGGATCTAATATAGTTGGATTGGGTTGAGTTTCCGCCATATTCGGTCAACCATCTTAAATTTTAAAAATCAGATTCGTATTCAGAGACCCCAAAAACCCCAGTATACCAAATTTGGTTCAAACCGGTTGTTTTTAAAAAAATACTGGTTAAGAACATTGTTAAATTTTAATCTGTTGTGTGTCTAATGTCTACATATATGTATATTTATTGACTTTCAAATTGATTGGTCTTGTAATTGTTATGCCCACAGACGTGGTCTTTAAAAAAATTTCCTGTTGTGGAATTTCTACATCATTATTTGGCTATTGAGCCCTGAAGAAATTTATATTAAACGAAACGTAGGCAAGGTAGCGTTTTATTTTAACCTACTGTCCTGGTTTCGACAATTTCAACCTGTAGTATATTAATTACTTAATAGGTAATAAAGAAAAACTCATAAGAATAATCATTACTGCAAATATGCTTCAGTGATTTGCTAAGATTTCAATACTGTTGAGCAATAACTAATTGATTTTTGAGCCATGATGAGCCTCGGCCTTCACTCTGTCAAAATTTTTAAATTCTTATCACAGAGTTATCAGTGACCGCAAAAACCCCCTTACATAAAATTTGGTGTCAATCGGCTGATTTTTGAAAATATCGCCGCCTTATTAGATCAGCCATCTTATATCCGCCACATTGAATTTGAGAATTTTGGAAATTTGACCTCCAGATTCGTGATCGGCAACCTCAAAAACACCTGAATTTAACAAATTTGGTACAAATCGGATGATTTTCGAAAATTTCGTCCGCCATCTTGGATCCGCCATCTTGAGTTTGGCAAATCTGACCTGGATTCGTGATCAGTGACCCCCAGAACCCCCAAATACCAAATTTGGTGCAAATCGATTGGTTTTCAAAAAATTCGGCCACCATATTGGATCTGCCATGTTGGATTTTTGTCAACCTACCACGCCAGCGTTTTAGGGGCGTCCATCAGCTACAATTTGAGACAAGAAATGACCCGATCGGTTGCGAATTTTTATTTTTACAAGCTTTTTTAAATGGACACTCTATTTTTCTCCGGCTTCCGGCCGTCATATTGGAGCCGCCATACAATTTTTAAAAGGCGCACTCGTCATTTGAAAGTAGATGCTCTAGGCTTTAAAATGAGCCCTTGGTCGATTTTTTGGGTTGCTCCTAATTTTGGTCGTAGCTCTGATCCGGTTGACGCGGATTGTCCGGCATATATATATATATATATATATATATATATATATATATATATATATAATAAATATATATATAAATATATATATATATATATATATATATATATATATATATATATATATATATATATATATATATATATATATATATATATATATATATATATATGTAAATATATTATAAAAAAAAAAAAAAAATATATATATATATATATATATATATATATATATATATATATATATATATATATATATATATATATATATATATATATATATATATATATATATATATATATATATATATATATATATATATATATATATATATATATATATATATATGATATTTATTTATAATTTTTGTGATGTTTTACAATTGACATAATATGTAATTAAATGCTAAATTACAAATAAATATAAATTTACATCCATGTTTAAGTTCGGAGGCTTGCATATGGATGTGAGTTTAGATTACACACACAGATAAGTTTCTAAAAGTAACTTAATAATGTTACAAAATTAATTCTATTCCAGTAAAAGAGAATGTTATAAAACTAGCCTAATGAACTATAATATAATATAATAAAGGAAATCGTTATTGCTACATAATTAACTCAATTCCAATAGAGAGAGTTCTGATAATTGATTATTAGAACTAGTAGGATTGATTTGAACAATTTTGCACCCACAACACCTGTCATTTGCCCTCAACCACTTATTAACAGTTTTTTAAACGTATATAGATTTTTAATATTTCAAATGTTTAGGGGCAAATGATTATACACATCTTTGACCCAAATAAATAAAAGCATCTTCTTCTTGTCTCTTTTGACTGCTACACTGTTTTAACTAGTTCTTTCCCTTTTTGCCTAATACTGTAATTATAGTGTAAGAGAATGCAGGTATTTTTTATTTTTAAAAAGATATATTAATATTATTTTTGCGTACCTTGTCTTAGATCCAGTATTTCAGACATACGATATAACTGGTCTGTAGAATATCTCATATTTTTGTTGAACATTATTTTTTATTATTCTCTTTTGTAATACTTCCAGTGGTAGTAAGAAATGACTTTTTTTATACCACCCCATGCTAATATACCATATTGAAGTATAGATTCCACAAGAGCATAGTAAACTACTTTCAGTGTTTTACTGAACTGAAAATTTTCAGTTCGAGTAACCAGAAACCGCAGTAAGCAGTTATCTGTTAGAACCTGAAGATGGCAGATGAGATTCTGCCGAAACGTCGTTCAGTCAACCACGGTCCCTCTCGGGGCCTATCACCTACATGGGAGTATACCCGGAAAACTAATTTAACACGCATATATATATATATATATATATATATATATATATATATATATATATATATATATATATATAGTATATATATATATATATATATATATTATTTTATTTT
>JANEYF010003358.1:0-42993 GCA_029963845.1 Rhamnusium bicolor | reverse complement strand
ATTATTGCTATACTCCAGGCTATAATAAAACATCACCTACAGAACCTAGTAAATATAGTAATAATAAAATTATAGTGTTTTGTGTACTTGCTGTGCCCCTCGCTCCATCCATCCGCGCAGCTGTTGAAAGGATTCATGAATGGATATCTGCTGTCAGTGACGACAATTTCGCAGTGTAGGTGTTAGTACGCTTCTTATAAGTTCAGCTGCCTTGAAAAAAGTAAGACTGCTAGTGCTATTGTTACACCCACCACACTTCCAGCCATTTTCAAACAACATGGGATTAGTTTATATGTTGTATTTTCTGAGACCTCCAACCTTCATCAAGAACATTTACAAGGTAAGATACTGTTTCATTATAACTCGAAAATTTTATGAAGGAAAATCTGTGCGACCTCTATATCTATTTATAACTTAAAAATAAGTAAAAATAGGTCAGCACTTACACGACTACGTTGATGAAAACTCAGTGATGCATCCAAGTATTTTCAAAATCTAATAATAATAATAATGTTTCTTTATTTACCAAAAGTAGCATTACAAAAATAACAAATAAGATAAATGTATCATACGTAAATAAATAAAGTACTCAATAAGTGTGCTAACACTTGTTTTGAGATGAGAGAAACAATATTTGACATTTAATTATATCTAATAGTAATAACAAATTAATAATAGCGGTAATATGATGGCTCATATATTTCTAATATAATAAGTAAAACACATGCACACAAACAAACTACTACACACAAGTACCTACACACGTACATACACACACATACATACACACACATACATATACACAATACACATACCTGCATGCCCACATGCCTTCACCTATACCTAATATTGTATTTAAGAAATATTTAAAAAAAGTACATACCTAGTTAAAACAATAAGCTACAGAATGTTAATAAGCGATATTTTTTACATGAATTAATTAAAAAAATAAACTGAAATAATGTAAAGAACACCTAAAAATAATCAAATTTATATGTATTCTATTGTGTAATGGAATCTGTGTGTTTTTTGCTCGACTAATTATTTTTTAAATCGATGTATTCTGTAAATATTTTTCGGTCTTTAATATAAATTGTTTTAGTTTTCTTTGAAATTTGCAAGTTATTTTTATAATTCTTATTTCTTCCTGGACAGTACTGTATAATTTGAGAGCTACAAATTTATATGATCCCTGACCAATAGTTTTTAACATTATAGGATATATACATTTTTGTTTTGTCTTGTATTATAATTGTATCTATGTAATACTGCATAATTTTTTTGATAATGTTTTATATTTACTTGAAAATAAAATATTTGTCTAAGATCTAAGACTTGTGCTTCTGTATATAAAAGGTCTCTTGGATATCTATGATTTTTGACAACGTTATTTTTAAAAACCGTTTTTGTAAAACTTTGAGTACAGCAAGATTAGTCTGGGCTACTCCACCCCACCCTATTATATCATAATTTAAATGGGATTCAATCAACGCATTGTATATGTTTTTCATTTGAGCAACGTTGAGTAGTTTTTGTACATATTTATATTTGTATAACATAAACTGTAATTTCTTAATTATACAGCTGACATGTGAATCCCATTTTAAGTGACGATCAATGATAATGACCAAATATTTTATTTCCATCTTAGGTAAATATGGCAAACTGATTTCCCGACGTATTAGTATTTATTTGAGTAAAAAGCTTGCTTGCTTTATTGCAGCTAAAAGGTAAGTAGAATGTTTTTTCAAAATTCAGGATTATAGTTTATGGTCTAACCAATTGTTTACATTACTTATGTTAGGGTCAGCTGTATCTTTAACTTCTTCCTAAGTATTATGCACCTTTATAGAATATCGCAGTGTCATCTGCAAAAGAGAAAATATTTCCTCTGCTTTCTATTAAAAACAAACCAATCACATATATTGAAAATAGTACTGGGCCCACAATTACTGCACCTTAAGGTACTCCACATTCAATAACTAGTGACTCGCTCAGTACATCATTCACTCTTGCACACAGGATTCTGTTGGAAATGTAGCTATTAAAGAAGTCTAAAGATGTATCTCTAATTCCAATGTCCTCCAATGATTGCAAGAGCAAACCATGACAGACCATGTCAAAAGCTTTTGGTAAGTCGATAAATGTACATAGGCATGATTTACTTTCATCCAAGGCTGAGTAAATGTTGGTGGTCAATTCTATTAGTGCATCTTGTGTCGATACATTTTCCTTGAAATCGAATTGCTTTTCAGAAAGTGTGTTAAATTTGTTGATATATGAGTTTAATCTCAGTTTTATTACTTTTTCAAATGCTTTGATCAAATTAATAATTAATGATATAGGTCTGTAATTGTGCACCTGGGATGTATCACCATTTTTATGTACGGGAATGATAAAGATTCTTTAAAAGCAGAAGGCCATAGACCAATCTCCATGCAGTTATTTAATATAAAAGCGAGAGGCTCAGCTATGTATTCGGAAATGGTTTTAAGTGTTTCTGCCTTTAAGTTATCCATTCCTGTAGCTTCATTATTTTTAAGGTCATTAATTATCTTTTTTTTATTTCTTCAGAACTAGTAGGATTTAAGAAGAAGGGTTAAGATTGTATCTAACTTAGTAATCACAAAACCCAAGCGAATAATTGGTGAGAATAACATTATTAGTTTAATGTTTTAATTACAATAATGTTTTTTATTTCGCTTCCATGTTGTTTAAAATATAAGCTGATATTGATCTTAAACAAAGTGAGAGAGGTAAACAGTTTGTTCTTCATATTTACGATTTTACTTATAGCCAGACTTATTTTGGCATAATCCCAAATAATCGTAGTAATTTACCAATTTACATGAATACATATAAATTAGTTGATTTCAGATAGTATGATAATTTAAATAGTTTTTAAGAAGTTAGAATACTCAAGTACCCAACTGTTCTGTTAGTTTCTCAAAATAAGATAATTTGTAAGAATATATTTACAGTTAATTTAAATAAATTTATCCCAAATGGTATGCAAGACCCAAAATTAAAGCAAGTACTTGGTTATTATAGTATTTTGGTTATTTTTTACGATAAGAAAACAATATTTTAATGCGTCTAGACAGCCTGGGTTAATAATTAAAGAATTACCTAAAAGTTTGAATGCTTAAATAAATTGATAGAATAAGTGATACACATGTTTAAATTGTTTAATATTATACCATTAACCTATTAACATAACTGGCAGGTATTCCTCTTACAGCTTTGTCTACAAATTCAAATTAATTTTTTAGAATTTTATGATAGTACTATTAATGTAACGGGTGATTTATAAAGTAAGGGATATATTTCAACTTATTATATATTCTTAACAAATCAAATTAATAACAAAAAGTAAATGGAATCTAGTTGCTTACATAATAGGATTTCTGATGTCAAACACTAGTTACCGCAAATGCTCGATATGACCTCCATTTTGTTGTTGTAAAATTACCAACCGTTCCACCAAATTGTATACAGCACTATTCAACATTTCTGGTTGAATTGCACGAATTTGCTCTCTAATACTGTCCTTTAATTCCTCAGGGTTGTTGGCCGTGTTCTAAACACAAATTTTTTAAATAACCGCACAGCCAGTAATCCGCTGGGTTAATATCAGGCGATAATGGTGGCCATGAATTTTGCAAATGTCTGCTTATAACACGATCTTGAAAAACCGCAGTTAACAAATCTTTAACTGGTCGGTAAATGTGCAGAGGTGCTCCATCCTGCATAAAAATCATGTTTTCAATTCCTTCGTGCTCATTTTGCAACTGTGGAATTGCATAATCCCTTAACATTTGCAGGTATCGTTCACCAGTAACAGTTACAGATACGGCCTCCCTATTCTGTATTTCCTCGAAAAAGTATGGACCAATGATGAAATTAGCTGTGAAACCGCACCAAATGGTGACTTTTTTGTCATGAAGGCCTTGCTGAATGATTTCATGTAGATTTTCTGTTGACCATATTCGACAGTTTTGAGTATTAATTCCACCATTAAGAGAGAAATGGGCCTCATCTATCCATAAAATACGGGATAACCATTCGGGTTCAATTTCCATCTGAGCCAATACGTGTAATGAAAAATCGTACTTGAGAGCAAAATCTGCATCCTTTAATTCAAACAGCAGTTGCAGTTTATAGGGATACATTTTTAGGATTTTACGAAAAATTTTCCAAACCGTGGTGTATGGCATTTGTAATCGTTTTGATATCGCATTCACACTACTGATTGCTAGCGGATTAGTATTGGCTACGTTTTGATTTTCCTGAAGAACTTCTGCAACTTGGACATCACTAATCTTAGGTCTTCCCTGACCTCGGAAGGCCTTTTACAGACCCTGTTCTTTCAAATTTGCTAATCAAATTACGATACGCCTTCATTTTGCACGGCCCTGCTCTCAAACCCATTTTCGTACGAAATCTTCATAATCCGGTAGTATAATTTTCACCGCCTTCATAATAACATTGCACCAATTCTTGTTTTGAGAACAATTCTCTAAATTACGTTTGACACTTGTATCAATAGTTGTCACGACAATTCTTTTGTTTTCCATAGATACACTAAAATCCAATTATTGAGGCAACTAGATTCTGTTTACTTTCTGCTACTAGCATAATTTCTTAAAACTATATAAGAATTTAAAATAGACCCCTTACTTTATGTTAACCCCATAAATAGATAAAATGCTTTAACATTCACGAGTAGAGTAGAACGCAATATGCCAAAAAAATATGAGTTTCAATTATTATACATTGGGTGTGTGTATTGGTGTTATTGCAAAATATCCTGTCATAAAATTTTTAAAATAATCTAGTCATTTGAAATATACACAAATCCTTATATCAAAAGCCTCCGCCAGTAGAAAAATAACCAATTTTCAAAAAATTATCCCCCCTCAGAGCATAAAAACAGAAAAAATTTACAATTCAAGATAAAGTTTACGATAATTCTTATGGCTGTAATTTCGAGTTTACATATTGCAACCACAATAATGTTCATTTACATTCCTTCTTTTGAATTATTAAGTTAATTATTTATTTATATTTTTTTTTTACGTCAAATTGATTTGTGTGAACAATTTTATATTTTACAGTACTAACGAGAATTCAATTTAGTTTTCGATGTGTTTTAAAACATTTTCAGCGTTAATTTACAATGGCCAGTCAATTAAATGTTATCAAGTTAACTCCTATGCATTTTATTTATAGGAAATGTGAGAGTAATAAGATCACTTTATTATTTACCTGTAAGTCGCTGACTTAGTTCGATCTCTATTTGATATAACGAAGTTCTTTACCTTGTATACATTATTCACCTATCATGTCAACACAAAACTTTTTACTTTGTGATATAAGGAAATATTGTAATCGTGATTTTTACGTCCTCAAGGTCTTGATTGATATATACGTTTTGAACCCTCCTGAATCCATTCTGCCTATTTTCCGAATGATGTTTGTCGGTTCGTGTGTGTGTGTGAGGGTCTGTATGTGTGTAGTCATGATAACACAAAAAATACTAATGGGAGTCTTCCCAAATTTGGCAATTAAGATTTTCAACAACATTTTAGGTGACACATTAAATTTGGTAAATGTGGTACCACCAAAAGAGACATAATGAATGAAAGAAGAAAATAGGTACAATTTCAGGACAAAGAATTAAATCATTTTTATTGCATTCTGGCCGAATTTCGACGAATTATAATAAAAAAACATAACTATGGAAAAAATCTGTCGGCATGTTTGTAGTATCGCGATAGCAGCCACAATTTTTGATAAACAGCTTTCAAATTTGGTACACATGTTCTAAAGGCCAAAGGCAATGATAAATTTGATGATGAGCAAAGTTGGCCAGTTGGAAAGAGGTCCACGGGACCCAAACTTTTTTGTATTTGTATTTACAAAAAAATGTATTCTTGATGAAACATTATAAATCATGTCTACTATATCAAGCCAATAAAATATATTTTCCAAATATTTAGATAAAACTGATGTAAACTGAAATTTTTTACCCATTTGACCTCATAAAATGGGATTAGGATAAATTTGGCAGTTTGACATTTGAAATGTCTAATTTAGTTACAAAAATCTCAATGTCAATAAGAAGAAATTATTAAAATAAAAGTTAAATTATGACATGAATTATTATTGACAGTATCGAATGACGCTGATAATTAATTATTTAAAAATTTTTATGAAACATTTCAAGGTACGATATTAAAATTTAATTAAGGTAAGTGAAGAATTAAATAGAATGATTTTTTTTAGGGAGGAAGATATATACTGGTATAAGAAAGTTATGTGCTGGCCACATCAGATATTTTGGGTTGGAAATATACAAGGTTTTCAAATAAAACCATTATGGCCTATAGGTACTAGTTCCCTTGTGTGACTGCAACGAGTAATCAAACAACAAACTTATTCATTTAATAATGGAAATAATGGTATGTTCCAGTGTCCATGCACTACAGTAACACTGAATATAATATTCGGTTTCTCATTTGCTTCTATTTGTTATACTCATAGTAACAAGTATTGTTAAATCTAAACACAATTTTCGGTATTTTTTTTTAATACTACAGACACTCTTATAAAAAGTGACTTTGTGTTTCTAGTTTCGTCGGTAACAAATTTATATCCACTTAGTAAATTAAAGAATTACAGTATCATTACTGTAACGACTTTACGTTAAAAACTGTTGAATTTCCAAACGTTGTTAAACAAGGATTTTGTAGTTTTAAATTTTTCCTTTAAAATCATAAAAAGAAACACTTCGCTTAAAGGGATCATTATAAAGATATTATTACTATTTTTTATTATTGGATAAAACCGAAAATTACTACAAACATTTATGTTTTCTTAAAAATTTAATTACGGATGGATATTATTCAGGTAGAAAGATTGAAGTAATTGTTTTAAAATGAACCTTCCTTTCCATGAAGGTATTTATAAAATCGTTATCGTAAATCATTTATAATAATCATATTCGATCTGGTTCAGATATTTGAACTACATCGAGAAAATATTTATACAGGGTGTAAATGAAATATGATACTACATTCCCTTTTTCCTACAGTTAAATAAGTTGAAACTTAGCAATATCAGTCCAATTATTCATACTTTTAATTATTTCTTCAGAGATTAAATTGGTTTCCTTTTTTCTAACCACATTCTACATTTTTTAAAAATGTTCACCGAGTTTTAAATTTTCTTTCCCACAGTTCTTATAAATTTAAATTCAGCACATAAATTAGCGAAACAAATGCAGCTATTTTTTCTGCAGTAATTTGATCATGAAATGGTTATTTAAAATAAGGATCTCTTTGTCAGATAAGAAAATGCTTATCTGACAAAAAAGATCCTTAGAACTAAATGGTCCTTCTGATTAAAAAAAGTCTTGTTTTGAAACTTCATAATTTATTCGACTTTAAAGACTCTAATAACATGCTAATTTTGCAACTTCATACAGTTGCTGCTGGAGTCATTATATTGGCAAAATGGCGCGGAAAAACAGTATATTATTTCCGGTGGAAAATACTTTTCCTCCCTAGGGAGGAAAAGCTGAAATTTCCTCCTCCATATAAGTAATGTGTACTTTCCATTAAGGTAGGAGAAGTAATAATTATCAATACTCTCGTATCTCATAGTCATAAGATGAAAACCACAGCCAACCTGACACCCGGTATATTGAAGAGATAACTAGTGTAAGTAAACCGTATATTACCTCATTTATCATCACGGGAGCAAAAACGTTAAGACTGCAAAATATGTATGTAAATTTATTCCTACGCCCTTAGGTATAATGATGTTTTTCATGGAAAACCATATAACCAACAGAAGCAATAACAAGGGTTTAAAAAGGTTTGTTATAAAAATAAATAAAAGAAATAGAAACTGGCAAAATAAAACAAGGGTGCAATATAAATGAAATGAAACAATATTTCTTTCGGTAATCCTCTCCAGGTAGGGCGCTGTGGGGGAGCAGGTCTATTAGCACTTTACGACAACCTAGCGCCACGCTTAGCGGAAATGTCTCGTAACGCCCTTCTGGCAAACGGCGTCGAGGCGGTCTCGGCCTTCTACACTGAAAAACATAAATAGCAGCTTGTAAAACCATAAGGATTTGTATTGTTGATTTGACCCTACTAATTGTTTCTCATTTTTACTGTGGTTATTAGTTATAAAATCTCTCCAGTATCCGCTCTTTGTTCCACAACCGCAATAATTGTCAGAAGGCCGCAATAATAATATAGGGGATGTAAAACAAAATATTGTGAGGAAACGGAGGAGAACAGCAACACAGCAGATAAAAGCTATTTTAAATATAGATTTTAGAGTTTTTCTCAAACCAACACAAAAGAATTTATTTGAATATAGAAATTTATTGTGGTTTTTGTAATAATGTTTTCAAATATACTCTGTTAAATCTTGAATATCACAGTTAAAATTGTGTTAAATATTTTTACAGGGGTTTATTTTGAAATAAACTCAATTCATCAGTTTTATATAATCGTTTGTTGTTTATCTACAGTGATTTGATCAGTTAACAATGTCTCAGGTCTTTTTCCGGAAATCGACTAGAATTAAATTTGATCAATCATCAGGATCATTTAATAAATTGCTTGAACTAATTATTTTACATTATAAAATTAAGAAAAATTCTTCACGACGTTCTGGGTCGCGACACTGGATTTTTTTGCCAGAAACACCCTATATATTAAACGTCGTTAGAAAGATAATTCTTTTCCGTATCGAATTGTTAAATAAAAAAAGAAATAATTTTTTATTCGTTTGATACACACCCCACAAGAATTATCGCATCATCATAAATGGACATTAAGTTTGATGTTAATTTTCTTCTGATTCATTTAATCGATTTTGATGATCTTTTTTTTTTTTTGGAAGATAGGTTGACTTCGGAAATATGAATGTCTACTGATTTTTTAAATAAAGTTTTTCAGCACAACATGTTTTTATTGATATTTACGCATGCTTATATGCCACGGATGATAATTTCAAAAACTTTGCATAAATTATTATACATAACACCGATTGGCCTGTTAGTAATTTCGTTAATGCTTCCTTTCTTAAAAATGGGGCATATTTTTGACACCTTCCAGAACTAGGGGAATTTACAAGATTTAAGCATAAAGTTAAATACAAGATGTAAGAGTTTGGCGAATATTATTGCATATTCTCTTAATAAGAGAGCAAGACTTAAGTCTGGGCCCGTTGTAAAATTCCTTTCATTTTTTTTTTAAACAAATTATTTCGTTTTATTATATTATCCTTATTTAAAAACGCATCGGAAAGATAACTGGCTAAATATTAACAATATCAGTTGGTGTCTCTAGATATTAGTCATTAGATAACGGGAGGTAGCGATAAATGACGTCCGTTGACGCTAGGTTAACTGTCACCGCATACACGTGTTCACGCATATATGACACAATATCTTACCTTGTGGTTGTTTTGATGAGTTTGATAACATCCAAAATTAATACAAACAAGCTGAAGGTACTGGTGAATGTAACACTAACACACCACATAAATTAGACTGCCCACTAGCACACATGTATTTTTAATTAGCGATCAGACGTATTTATCAATCAGTTCAAATTAAACTTTTTTGTTTAATACGGTCACATCTCTGTGATAAACATTTTTTTCTGAGTGTCATTTCCGAAGGCACAGAAATATTGCTACACTGCCCACTAATACACTTTCACAAAAATTTTGTCTAAATAACAGATTATCTAGTTTCATCCACGATATATTATACCCAACCATCATTTCCACTAAATCTAAGCCTGTCACTATCATTAATATTACCTCTAACACACTTTTTATGACTATATGAGGAAATGTGCCTCTTAATGTTTACTTTGACGTTGCACGAAACCACTTTTTTACAGCTTGTGCAAAATAATTCTTTGCTGTTAGATTGATAACTCCTGGAAATCGCTAATCCACAAGTTTCTTCTGAAGGAATTGAACAGACATTTTAAGGAAGTTAAAATCTTTAATTTTACACTGTTTACGTATCTACTAGTGATGTAAACGAATATCCGCATTCGCATTCGCATTCGCGAATATTCGTTTGGTTTATGATATTCGCATTCGCATTCGCATTCGCAAATATCTTTGATTATTTTGCGAATATGAACGTGAAAAAAAAATACAGAATGTGAAAACAATATTAGGTAAATTAAACAAAAAAGTATTCATTTCTTTTCTTTTTAATTACAAAACTTACTTAAAACAATTATATCTTTCTATAATCAACCTTTATATTTGGTGTTAATTAATCACCTTTCTTTAGACATTAGAAAACAAATAATACTATGTTTATATATATTATGTATGTATGTAGGTAATCTAATTAAGTATTGTTTTGATCAGTTTTTGTCTACACATATTTTGATAAACATTTAGACTTAAAAAATAAAAACTTCTATAAGAAAAAAAAACAAATCTTAAACTTCTTTAAAAAAAATAAACAAACACTTTTTATGAAACAGTTAATAACCAAACTTGAGAAGAGGAATATTAAACTTCAAAAATAAAAGCTTCGATGCCTTTTCTCCTTCAAGTCTGTTTCGATGCGGTGTATAAATAAAGCCAGCACCACTGAACACGCGTTCGCTCGGGACACTCGTTGGTGGTGTGACAAAATAATGCTTCGCTATAGGAGAAATAGGCCCGTACTTCTGCTTGTTCACTTTCCACCAAGTTAAAGGGTCAACGTCATTTGCTACGCGTTTTTCAGCTAAGTATTCTGTAAGGGTTCTACGGATTAAAAGATGAGCAGGATTCTGGTAAGTAATTAAAGGAACGTCATCTTCTTCACTGTCACTGGTATCGTCCATCAGTGATTCCATTGTTTCCCTGAAAGAAACACCTTTATGTGTAGTGGAATTTTCAGTTCCATTCAATCTAGCACGCTTTGTATTACGCGAACTTAAAGGTGCACTTGTTTCACTGTCTCCAAGCAAATCCAAAATATGTTGTATGACACGATCTTTAATCGAGTTATTTCTAAAAAACTTGATTTTATATCTTGAATCAATGAAGGTCGCCGTGACAAACAATGTTTCGTTTTCTAAAAATCCAAATTTGTGACTGAGCTCGTCTCTCAATACATTTATTGTTTCACCAATGTGTTCATCGGTAGAATCAAGATCATCAAGAATTTTTTGCAAAGTGGCAATTAAGGGGATCACTGATGATACAGAAACATTGGCCGAACTTAATTCTTTAGTTATATCTTCAAAAGGTCTGAGTAAACCAACAAGTTTTTTATGATCATACACTCTTCGGAAGTCAGTTGGGGAATTTTATTGTTTGTTGTGGATGCGTAAAGACACACCGCCTCTTGGACTTCCGAAATACGCTGCAACATATAAAAGATGCTATTCCATCTAGTAACACACTCTTGTATAATCTTGAGAGGTGTTTGATTAAATCTTTTCTGTAATTTACTAAGCTCGTCTTGAGCAGAATTCGAATGATGAAAATGTGTTGCGATTTTTTTACATTTCGTTATAGCAGCCATGACAGTTTCTTGAGCTTTCATCCCTTCCTTCAACACGTTTTGAATCTTGTGTGAAGCGCAGTCAATGTGTTCAACATTTAATAAGGAAACACCTTTTCTCATGTTTGCTCCTGCATCCCGAACTACACATTTTACTTTTTCTTTAGGTATTTCCCACGTCGATAAAATGCCTTCAAATTTTTGCACAATATTTTCTCCGGTATGGCGGCCGTCATTAAACACTTCTGCTTTTAACACCATCATTTTCCTTTCGAATTCTTCTGTAATTCCATGACAGGTTAAACTCAGTAACGAAACCCCAGAGCAAGAATCAGACCAGATGTCGCTTGTAAATGACATTTTTTTCAAAGGACTTCAGCAATTCGAGTATTTTCTGGCTTACTTTGCCATATAATTTATCGCAGATAAAAGAAGTAAAATACTGACGAGACTTAAAATTATAGGATGGACACAGGTGCTTCATAATTCTTACAAATCCAAGAGATTCCACGAAGCTAAATGGCAAGTCATCCAGCGCAATCATTTCACTTATGGAATTATCAACTGCCAAAGACCTCACGGATTTATCATCCCACTGTTTCGTTTTTTCGATACAGTCTTGAAGCGATATTTGTTTCTGCTTCTCACATTTAGTTCTTTCGTGGGACGATGATGCCAGTGAAAGAGTTTTAAATGCATCCTGTTTTTCTTTTTCACATTTTTCCAATTCAGAAAACTCGGTTTTATGCATCGACTTTAAATGATTTCTCATAGCCGCTGTAGTTCCATTCCGTGAATAATCATTATTACACAACTTACATTTAGCTCGTTCAGCATCGCAAATCGTAAAATAAGTCCATATTTCACTAGAAGTTGATTTACTCATGTTAAGAAATAACTAACAACAGTCTAACCTCACAATTCACAAACTCATCTGAGCCGGTAGCGAAAACAAAACAAAATTCCAATCATACAAAAATACCGTTCTACCAACTTAACAACGCTAATTTCTTTAGCCTCTAGCGCCGCTGTCACCGGAAATATTATGTGCGTTGCGCGCGGCATATTTTGAATCATAGATAAACGGCGCTAGATTTAAAAACTGAATATTCGTATTCGCATTCGCATTCGCGAATGTCAACAACAGATGACCGCATTCGCATTCGCATTCGCGAATGCTTAAAAACTGGCATTCGTTACATCACTAGTATCTACGCGTTATTCACATAGACGTTTTATAAATAATGCAACCAGAGGTGGTGGAGTTCTTTTAGTAACTAAAAAATGCATAAATGCGTCTATGATAGATGTTTATTGTGTATGTGATACCTTCTGTGATATTAGGTTCGTGGATGTTTTGGATGCTAAAATGTGTCTTTACATATCTGTGATATATGTATTTGTTGTATACGTTCCACTTCAATAACTGATTATGAAATTATCTCTGATGCACTTGAATCACTTTATTTTCTCTATGAGAGTAACCTATTAGTTGTTGGTGACTTTAACATACAGGAATATATTAACATGTCAGCAGGGGAATCTGATAGAAGAGCTGTAGCGGTACAAATTTTTTATAATCTTACTCAATATAATAGAGTAACAAATTGCAACAACAAAATTTTAGACCTAGTACTAGCCAGTCAGAAATGTGAAGTATCTAAAGATTCAGACGTTTTTATACTAGAGGATGCTTATCATCCTACAATAACGATCCACCTGTACTGTAATGATGAACTTAATAACTTTCCTGTAATCAATGTCACGGACTATTATTTTAGAAAAGCAAATTTTCCCGGTTTATATAAAGACTTAATGTTAATCGACTGGAGCTTTCTAAGTAATATAACGGATATAAACCCTATGGTCGAAGAATTCTATTCTAGATTACACGATCTTATTGATAAAAATGTGTCAAAAAAGAAACCGTGTTCACGTAAATAACCAGTTTGGTTTAATAAGAATTTAATAATTAAATTAAAAAATAAATATAAAGCATATGAGAGGTAAAAATATGTAAAAGTGATGAAAATCATAATGCGTTTAAAAAATTAAGAAGTAAATTTAAAACTGAAAATGAACTAGCCTACAAACAATACATTTATTAAATTGAAAACGAAATAAAAGTTAACGCAAACAAATTCTGGACCTTTTTTAAACTCTAAAAAAATCTCTTCCGCCTCTTCCACTAAATATTACAATGACACCGATGTGAGCAATACGTCTGAAATTGTTCCATCATTCGCCAATTTTTTTTCCAAATCTGTTTGGGAAACTAATATTAATGTCTTTTTTAAAGAACTTGACGGTACCGTACCAAATAACATTTTACACCTAACTGAAATTACCGTTAATGACGGTATCAACAATACTATGGGGCCGGATCAAATACCTGGATTTCTTATTCGTGACTGTGCCATAATTCTCACAAATCCTTTATGTATTATATATAATATAATTCTTAAGAATTCTACCTTTGCAAATTTCTGGAAATTGTCTAGAGTCACACCTATATTCAAAAAAGGAAGCACCGATGATATAACTAACTAGGGACCAATTACTATAATCGGCAACTTTGGTAAAATAATTGAAATTGTTTTATACGATCACTTATCTGCTCATGTTAGCAACTGTTTATTGCTTGAACAAAATGGTTTTATCCCTGGAAGATCAGCAATAACTAATCTGGTTATCAAAACACAATTTATCAGTGAGGTCTTAGAGAGGCCAGGTAGATATCATCTACACTGACTTCTCTAAGGCTTTTGATAAATTGGATCATTAAATTTTATTACACAAACTTCAACATTTTAATATATCAGTGGACTTCTTAAACCTGGTAGCATCCTACTTAACTGACCGCTGGCAATATGTTCAAGTTAGAGGTCATAAATCAGAAAACATTTTGCAAACATTCGGTCTACTTCAGGGTTCCATTCTTGGACCCCTGTTTTTCATTATATTTATAAACGATATTGCTGCCAAGCTTGATGTAAGAAACCTTTTGTACGCTGACGATTTAAAAATATTTTGTCAAATAAATTCACTGGCCGATTGCCAACATTTACAAACTAATTTAAACCATATAAATGATTGATGTGTCGAAGACAACCTTATTTTGAATATCAGTAAATGCAATATTGTGTCTTATTCAAGAAAGCAAAATGTTTGCTTATTTGACTATAAAATATCTAATATACCTTTAATTAAACCTAATAATGTGAAAGATCTTGGTGTCCTCTTTGATCCAAAATTAATATTTGTTGCCCACATTAACGCACCAACTACGTCATCTTTCAAAACATTAGGATTTTTTCTAAGAAACATCAAGGATTTCACCAACATAGATTTATGTAAATTATTGTTCAATTCTTTAGTAAGATCTAAATTAGAATATGCCTCAATTATTTGGAGTCCAATATATAATTGCCACATCACAGCAATTGAAAACATTCAACGGCTCTTCTTAAAAAATTTGCAATTTAAGACGTTTGGTTGGTATCCTCCACGAGGATTTTTTATTGCCCCCAAAGAGTCTTCACAACAATATATTTTATGTTGTACCTCGTATTGCCTCAAGACACAGTGAAACATTTACAATTTATACTCCAAGAATCAATATAATAACACAATCTCCCTTTTTCCAAACTATAATAATGTTAATACTTTTTTAAATTTTTATCTATTCGCTTGTATTAAACAATTATAAATTTTATTGTTATTATTATCTTATACACGTATATGTAATATGGTATGTATTTGTGTACACATTTACTAATGTTTGTGTTTTTACTATGCTATGTTATATAACTTATATTCTATGTTTTGTATTTTTGTATGTGTGTATGTACATGAATATTCTTTTTCTTAGTATTTATACTGTATCTATACTTTTTGTTGTATCCTTATCCTGTAAATTGACCTCGGTCTGTTGGATATTGTAATAAAATAAATAAAATAAAATAAAATAAATAAATACTACATATTTAACATAGAATAATTTTATACATGTGGCAGTGGGAGTAAACGTGATAGCCAAGCGACGCAATCCACCTCTATATCTATGCATTTACAGTGCCACTGGACAGTTCAAAAAAAATCTACAAGAAAAATATATATGTATATACGAAATAAACATTAAAAAGGACATATTTTTACGGCAATATTATTTGAACATACCGTCGCGTCGGCATGACTGATCAAAAGGCCTGTAATACTTCAAAGAACGTAATAAATAAAAATATCTCCATGATGTAGTGGAACTTTATGAGACTAGAGGGAATATCAATTGAATAAAGTTCTTTTCTATAAAACCACCGTACGCATACAAGACGAATACAGGCATTCCACGGCAGGCTCTATTAATATTATATGATCCCGATTGAAGAGTGGCGGTTGGTTGTGAACTATTTTCGGTCTTCGGGTAACTTGGATTGCATTTGCATGTATATAGCATACGTACCGGTAAATTCCCTATAGACCATGAATACTGAATATTCTCTACCTTTTCCGCCTCCATCAATTTCTGAAATAAATTCCTTTTATTCTGTCCCGATATTCGTCAACTTTTAATAAGAAAATAATACAAAACTTTAATAAAGTAGTCGAATAGTGGTGAAGCACTATCTTAGAAGGATAAAATGTCTTTTTTTGTAAAAATGAGTTTTCTATGGAAATTTAAAGATCTCAGTATTGATCTCAGATTTAAGAAGGGTCGCATAATAGTGCGTGGGTAGCCATTTAAAAATCAAATCAATATGCGGGGTCACGTACGGGGACTTAAACCACTTTCATATTTTTGTTAAGGTACAAAGAAATTGCATTTAATTTCTTTTAAAATAATATGACTATTTTCTTTATTAAATACCGTTTTTGTAAAGCCATATCCTAAAATGAAATTTATTGGATAGTTTCAATGAATCAAAACAATGTCATTATTGACAAGTGAAAAATGAAGAAAAAAGTCTGAAATAAAAAATTTTATTTCACAGTGTATATAAAACATAATAGTCAACAGACAACAAATTAAAGTTCTTCCATCAAACATTTATTAATTATTAACAAATTTCATGAACAATTTTATTCATAATTTAACGAAAATTTATATGAATAGTACTGTTACTAACATTATTTATATTTATTCCTGGAATTATAGGTTCAGATGTACGAAAAATATTTGATTCATTTATATTAATATGGTGATTGGTTCGATTTTCATCAACTACATCGGCAGACAGTCATTTCTGTAGTATTAGTTGAAAATATCTATTTTGAAATTTCCTTTTTTATTCTGGATGCTATCTTCTATATATCCCTCAGCAACTGTTGAGGATTTCCATCCCACATGACGTTTTAAGGTAAGAATATCAGCTCCAGAACTAGCTAATAGTGATGCCGAAGATCTCCTATGTGACCAGTATATTGCTCAGTATTAGATAAGTTAAGGTATTTAGATAATACTTGGTATTTTTGAAAATGTATTAATACCAACTCGTTGGACCGTACATATTTTTCCTCGATATTGAAGAAAAACCCCTTTGTGATTCACGTGAGTAGGGCGAATAGCTGCATATTCATCATAAATATTTAGTGGATTTATTCCATTAAGTGTCTCACGAATTACCGTAAAAGTCATTTCAATGTGGGTCTTCGAATCACGCACTTTAACAACCAACATGCAGTCTTTTCTCACAATGTCATCAATGGTCATATTGTAGAGTTCCTCACGACGACAAGCTCCAGCCAAGCCCTTTCATCTTTCAATATTAAAAATTTTTCATCTGGTGCTTCTAGTAAAAAACGTTCGACATCTGCTCTGTCAAAAAACTCTAGATTTCTTAGCCCTATACTCAGTGGATCGTCTTTTCAAAAAAGCTTTTCCTTTTTGATAATTGGATACATCTACATTATTCTTTACATTCAAAACTACTTCAATATTTAGTTGTTTTATTATTGGTTTCTATGGAAACAGCAATAGAATTTAGTCATTACGACAAGGTAACTTTGTCAATTTGCCATATTTTACAAAATTATACTGTTTCCTAATTTCGAATGGCGATACAAAAAATTTTGTATATAATTCGAGACTAAAATGTAATTTTTTTTACTCGTGTGGTTTATAGCACTCGCCTTTGGCTCATACTATAAACGCCCCACTTGTAAAAAAAAACACCATTTTAGCCACTTGTTGTTATATAAAATACTATTTATTACATGTATATTCATAATAAAAATAAAATAATAAACATACACATTTTTGGTGAAATTTAATTTTTTGTTCAGTGCCATATCTCCCCAAAAAAAAAAAAAAAAAAAAAACAACTGTGCAACTACCTATACGTGTTTCTGAGTTATTGCTCTTCATCGGAGTAACGTAGCTAAGGAACTGGGTCTAGGAATCACGAAATATGTGTCCATAGCTGCATTTTTTTTTGGGTATATGGCACTAAATCTTCATTGTTTTATTTTTGAACCCCAATGGCTCTATCATTGTTTAATTTTTTTGTGTTTTACATCTAGTCATTTGTTGCTACGGAATTTATTTAAAGTGAAATATTTATTTTCGTTGAACCTCTTTAGCTGCCGATAAATCTTAACTGTCCATAAATATAAAGAAGAGTTTTATAATTACGCCACTAAGTGCAAAGTGCCCTCTGGAGTCTGGGGTCTGGAGTGCGGAGTGGGAAGTCTAGAGTCTAGAATCTAGAGTCTGGAGTAGAATAACTGGAATCTGGAGTCTGGGGCATGGAGCCTGGAGCCTGGAGTCTGTAGTCTGGAATCTGGAGTCTGCAGTCTGGAGTCTGATATCTGCAGGCTGGAATCTGAAGTCTAGAGTCTGCAGTGTCTGTAGTCTAGTGCCTGGAGTCTGGGATCTGGAGTTTGGAGACTGGAGCCTGGAGTCTGGAATCTGGAGTCTGGAATCTGGAGTCTGGAATCTGGAGCCTGGGGGGTCTGGAGTCTGGAATCTGGAGTCTATAGTCTGGAGTCTGGAGTCATGGTCATGGTCATGGTCATGGTCACGGTCACGGTCACTGTCCCGGTCACGGTCACGGTCAGGGTCATGGTCATGGTCATAGTCGTGGTCATGAAACCAGATATATTTAATTTTTTTATAAAACAAGTTGTAATAACACCCATTTATAAAAATGGGGATGAGCTGAACATAAGTAACTTATAAATCCATATCGAGATCTGGATCAGAGGACAATTTTGTCAAAATCTTTGAGAAGATTCTAAAAAAAAACGTATTAGAAGTTTTCTTAACTCTCTTAACTCAATATCATAAAAACAATTTGGATTTAGGGAAGTTAGATCAACGGAAGATGGCATTTCTCATCACAAAAAAAATTTACGCAGCTATAGATGCAAGCTTACCAAGCCTATGCACCTTTGTTGATCTGGCCAAACTCTTTGATACCGTAAATCACAAAAAAATTGCTAGAGAACCTGGAAAATATCGGCTTCCATGGAATTTCATTTGAGATATGTACTAGCTACATTTCAAATTGCAATGTGTAAGTATTGACGACACATTCAGTTCAGAAAAAATTGTAGATTGTGGAATTCCACAAGAAATAGTTTTAGGTCTTTTCTCGGGTCCTTTATTGTTCAATATGTATGTTAATGATTTGTTCAAGATAAAATCCCAGAGAAACATCATCAGCTTTGCTGATGACACAATTACATTCTATTAAGATGTTTCATGGAACATTCTCAAATAAAAAGTTGAAAATGATTTCGTAAATATAACCGGAAATTGTTTTCGAATATACACAGGTGAGCCAAGACGATTTTACAGGGTCAAGTGACATTTTTGTGAATGTATGTCACAACATTTTTTGAAACCTCTTTGTGGCATCCTTTTTTTTGTACGTACATTCCTATGGTTATTTGTGACCATTTTCAATTTATTAAACAATAACTGCAAAATTCAGCAATAAAAATTAAAAATGAGGGTTTTTCCAAATAAATCAAGAGAAGTTAGTTATTATAATAAGTGTGTTACATGATGTCCATAAAAACATCACACCAACAACAATCCAAAACTTGAAGTAAAGGATAATAAATGCTTTTAGAAGTATCAACTCCGACAATTTTATGAACAGTAGAAACCTCATTCCAAAGACTCATAAAAATGTGTGTCAATCAAAATGGGCAACATGTGGAGCACTATTTATAATATCTTCTCTTGAATTACAAAAAAAATATATTTATAATTTTTATTGCTGAATTTTGCAGTTATTGTTTAATAAACCCAAAATGGTTACAAATAGCCATAGAGATGTACGTACAAACAATATTCGTTTTTTAATTCTACATTACATTGTCCAAAAATATGCAGTGTTCCGTTTGAAAAAAATTGAGATAATTCAGTTGAAATTGTTGTAAATTTAAAAATTATTTTTGTCCACCCTGTATACTTTTAGGAAGTAAAAATGGTTGAGTGTCATCACACAGATATCTCATAACTGGTACTAACATATTTTTTCTTAATCGATAATTATTGTGACTGTAGTGATTTTTTTCATATACACGTGTAAATGGCATAAATTCAACAAAAAGAATCAGTACATCCAAATGGTTGGGAGATAATCAATAATATTCCAGGAGTGGAAGAAGGCCATAAAGAGGTTTCAAAAAATGTTCTGATGTACATGACATTCCATTTAAAAAAATGTTACCTGACCCTGTAGAATCGTCTTGGCTCACCCTGTATATTTGAAAATGATATCCGGTTACAGACTTTTCTGTCTAGCTTATTTATGTTTTTGAATCAAGTTTCTAGCTATCATAGAACTCGACATATCGAAGTCGGACGCACTATTGTCCCACCCTGTATAATGGCCTCTGACAATAAATACAAACAAGACATTTTTGTCCATTTAGTAGATATAGAGCTAGGTTGACTATTTTCACTTCATTTCAAATTAATGCAAATAGAGAATAAATAACCTATCTTAATATCTAGAAAGGAATATATAATTAATAGTAACCTCAGCTGCGACCTTCAAATGGATTATGTAGGGAGAAAAACACTCAGTACTCAAATTAATTTAAAGTAACAAAATAAAGTACTACTTACTCCTACTACTACTTAAGCTCTTCATGAATGTATTTAAGATTGATAGAAAAATGTAAAATAAAACCAAATAAATCAAATACATTTTTTTTAATGTAAGATACAAATACACTTTGCTTTATATAAAAACATACAGTGTGCCGAACTTACCAAAGCTATAAAACACATTTTTCAATTTTATAAATTAAAATTTTATACAAGGTTGTGAATGTCAATGAATTTTTTTTTTTTAGTATTTTATTTTCTCTTAAAATTTTTTTGTTGCCGATAGATAATTTCCATCAGCCAGATTTAAAAAATTATCTTTTAAAGATAAAATAATTGCATTCTTGAATTACATTATAATATAATAGTTTCCTTCTGGGTTATCGCGCCCAGAGTCAGCCAAACACCATCGTGCAACAAGTGACATGGCAGTTAAGAGACTGAATGGGGATAAAGTGGGAAAAGGATAGTAAAATATTTGACTTGTTATGCTGATCAAGTGCCTCCTACAAAAATAATTAATAAACTAAACTATTAACAGGACTACAGTATTAATAGTAGATTTTCTGAAATTTGAAGTTAATAAAGTCTGATGTTGAATATTTTGAACTACATCTCTCAACTACTCATATTGGCAAATTACAAAAAGCGCCCCTCCAGAATTATTAGTAAATTTATCAATTCAAATATCAGTTGCTACAAAAATTTCATTTGATTATGCTAGTTTCTATACAAACACATATGTAGTTTTCTCAAAAGATCCTACGTTAAATACTGATAAAAGAATATCAGAGTTAGATCCTTCAAATTTAGGAAAACTCGGGGAGTGGCAATTTATTTTATTATAAATATGAAGTGGTAGCTTTCCCTAGTATCTTCTGTATACTGCGGATATGTTTAATTATCCTTTACACATTAAACCAATGACAAATTTTGCTTGAGAAACTGAAGTCACTCCCTGGCCGGGATTATTCATAGTTTGTGAGATCTCTATATATATAATCACCAGCTACTATTTCACGTTGTCTCTTCCTTTAAATCCTAGCCACAACCCACCCTTAACAGTTAAAGGTTTTGTCCAATATTATAGGTACCCTTGTTCTTTTAATAGGCACAATTTCAAATTTGGACAACAAACTAACGGTTAGAGCCTTTGCTTCTAAGAGAGCAAATCTTGAACCTACAAATTTTTTAGAGGGTTACAGGGTGTTCTGAAAACAATTGGGCACCATTAGAGGGGAACTTTCTTAGATCAAAGTAATTTCATTATATATTTGTACAAAATTGCTTCTTTGAAATATTACTATCCCTCAAAAGTAGGGGACTAAATTATATTATATTAAGTGTCACGTGTCAATCGTCAATCGTCACGTGTCAATCGTATATCGTCACGTGTCCATCGTCAAGTGTAAAGTGTCAACTGTCAAGTGTAAAGTGTGAATTGTAAAGTGTAGAGTGCCAACTGCCAATTATCAAGTGTCAATGTCAGTAAGTGTGAATTGTAAAGTGTAGAGTGCCAAATGCCAATTATCAAGTGTCAATGTCAAGTGTCAAGTGTCAGATGTCAGGTGCCAGGTGTCAGGTATCGTGTCAAGTGTCAATTGTCAATAATTGTCACTTATCAAGTGTCAAGTGTACAGTGTACATTGTACATTGTACATTGTACATTGTAGAGTGTACTGTATACGGTGTACAGTGTACTGTACGGTGTACTGTGTACAGACTGTGTACGGTGTACTGTGTACAGTGTACAGTGTGGTGAGTGGATTGTAGAGAATCGAGCGTCGTGCATTGAGCGTCGAGCGTCGTGGTCATGGTCATGGTAAAGTGTAAAGTGTACAGTGTAAAGTGTACAGTGTAAGGTGTAAAGTGTACAGGGTATAGTGTTCAAGTGTCAAGAGTCAAGCGTCAAATGTACAGTGTAAAGTGTATATTGTAAAGTATACAGTGTACAGTGTAAAGTGTACACTGTACAGTGTAAAGTGTACAGGGTAAAGTGTACAGTGTACATTGTGGGTGTACAGTGTGGATGTAGAGTGTAGGGTGTAGTGTATCGAGCGTCGAGGGTTCAAGGTCATAGTAAAGTGTACAGTGTACGGTGTATGGTATACGGTGTACGATGGACAGTGTACAGTGTACAGTGGACAGAGTACATTGTACAGTGTACAGGGTAGTGTACAGTGTACAGTGTGGAGTGTACAGTGTAGATTATCGAGTATCAAGCGTCGAGCGACCATGGTCATGGTAATGTGTACAGTGAACAGTGTACTGTGTTCAGTGTACAGTGTAAAGTGTACCGTGTAAAGTGTACAGCGGACAGTGTACAGTGTAAGTGTACAGTGTACTGTGTACGGTATACAGTGTACAGTGTACAGTGGACAATGTAGAGTGTATAGTATAGAGTGTAGAGTATACAGTGTACAGTGTACAGTGCGGAGTGCAGAGAATCGAGCGTCGAGCATCGAGCGTCGTGGTCATGGTCATGGTAAAGTGTTTAGTGTACAGTGTAAAGTATACAGTGTACAGTGTAAAGTGTAATGTATACAGTGGACAGTGGGAAGTGTAATGTATACAGTGGACAGTGTGAAGTGTAATGTGTACATTGTACAGCGTAGTGTGTACAGTGTACAGCGTAGTGTACAGTGTACAGTGTGGAGTGTATAGTGTAAAGTGTGGAGTGTAGAGTGTAGGTTGTAGAATATCGAATGTCGAACGTTGTGTTCATGGTCATGGTAAAGTGTACAGTGAACGGTGTACCGTGTACGATATGCGGTATACGGTGTACGATATACAGTGCACGGTATACAGTGTACGGTGTACAGTCTACGGTGTACAGTGCGGAGTGCAGAGAATCGAGCTCGAGCCGTCGTGGTCATGGTTGGTAAGTGTTTAGTGTAAGTGTAAAGTATAAGTGTAAGTGTGGGGGTGTAATGTATATGAATGGGAGTGTTGTATATGACAGTGTGAAGTGTAAGTGACAGTGTACAGCGTAGTGTACAGTGTACAGCGTAGTGTACAGTGTACAGTGTGGAGTGTACATTGTGGAGTGTATAGTGTAGTGTGGAGTGTAGAGTGTAGGTTGTAGAATATCGAATGTCGAACGTTGTGTTCATGGTCATGGTAAAGTGTACGGTGTACAGTGTACGGTGTACAGTGTACGGTATACAGTGTACGGTGTACAGTGTACGTACAGTGTGACAGTGTACGGTGTACAGTGTACGGTGTACAGTGTACGGTGTACAGTGTACGGTGTACACGGTGTACAGTGTACGGTGTACGGTGTACGGTGTACGGTGTACAGTGTACGGTGTACAGTGTACGGTGTACAGTGTACGGTGTACAGTGTACAGTGTACAGTGTCAGTGTCAGTGTGCAGTGTACGGTGTACAGTGTACGGTGTACAGTGTACGGTATACAGTGTACGGTGTACAGTGTACGGTGTACAGTGTACGGTGTACAGTGTACGGTGTACAGTGTACGGTGTACAGTGTACGGTGTACAGTGTACGGTGTACAGTGTACGGTGTACAGTGTACAGTGTACGGTGTACAGTGTACAGTGTACGGTGTACAGTGTGCGGTGTACAGTGTACGGTGAACGGTACGTGTACAGTGTACAGTGTGGTACGGTGTACAGTGTACGGTGTACAGTGTACATTGTACAGTGGTCATTGTACAGTGGTCATTGTACAGTGGTCATTGTACGTAGTGGTCATTGTACATGGTCATTGTACAGTGGTCATTGTCATGGTCATGGTCATTGTACATGGTCATTGTTATGGCCATGGTCATGGTCATTGCCATGGTCATGGTCATTGACATAGTCATTGTCATCGTCATGGTCACGGTCATGGTCATTGTCATATTCGTTGACATAGTCCTTGTCATGGCCATTGTCCTGGTCATGATCATGGTCAATGTCATGGTCATCGTGATCGTCTGGAGTCTGGGGTCTGGAGTGCGGAGTGGGAAGTCTAGAGTCTAGAGTCTAGAGTCTGGAGTCTGGAATCTGGAGTCTGGAATCTGGAGTCGGGAGTCTGTAGTATGGAATTTGGAGTCTGGAGTATGCGGTCTGGAGTCTGCGGTCTGCAGTCTGGAATTTGGAGTCTGCAGTATGCAGTCTAGAGTCTGCAGTCTGCAGGCTGGAATCTGGAGTCTGGAGTCAGAGTCTGATCTAGTGTCTGTAGTCTAGTGTAGGGAGTCTGGGGTCTGGAATCTGGAGTCTGGAGTCTGGAGCCTGGAGTCTGGGGTTCTGGAGTGTGGAGCCTGGAGTCTGGAGTCTGGAATCTGTCTTATCGCAAAAATTTGGTCAATTCTGAATTAGTGTCTTTTAATTCACAATTCCAATAAGCTAAACGCTTGAAAACTAAAGCACGTAGAAAAAAAAAGGTAAGAGTAAAAAACTTTTCAAATTAAATTTTATTTTCAAAAAAAATTAATTTTTTTGCCATTGGTGTGCCCACAAAAAAAATGGGGGTAAATGGGTCACATGACCCCCCACTTCTCGTCTTTTGAATCGATAAAGTGATCATAATTACTTAAAATATTGAACTACTACTAGTGCTATATTGTACCAAATTTAAAGAAGATATCTTACAGAGTTAGAGCAAATTTTTTTATTTTCGACTTTAAAGGCCCATAAGCATTTTCGCATAGAGGTAAGTTAAGTCATATCGTCACTATTTGTTGCCTAGAATCCGCCATTGAGTTTATGACATGCTTTTTTGTTACACCCTGTATTAAAAATATCACTACTATCATAATTATCAGTTTTAAGAAAAAATATGTTACGAGACATCTGTGTGATGACACTCGACCATTTTTACTTCCTAAAAGTATATGGGGTGGCCAAAAAAGAATTTTTCAATTTACAACTTTTTGAACTAAATGTTCTCAATTTTTTCAAATAGAACACCCTGTATATTTTTGGGCTATGTGATGTAGGATTGAAAAACGAACATTTTTTGTATGTACATTTCTATGGCTATTTGTGACCATTTTCAATTCATTGAACAATAACTGCAAAATTCAGCAATAAAAATTAAATATGAGGGTTTCTTTTAAATAATTCAAGAGATCGCGTGTTACATGATGGTCATAAAAACATCAAACCAACAACAATCCAAAATTTGATGAAAAGGATAATAAATGCTTTTAGATGTATCACTCCAGCAATTTTGTGAACAGTGGAAACCTCATTCCAAAGACGCATAGAAATGTGTGTCAATCAAAATGGGCAACATGTGGAGCATTTTTTATAACCTCTTGAATTGCAAAAAAAATATTTTTAATTTTTTTTTGCTGAATTTCGCAGTTTGTTCAATAAATCGAAAATTGTTACAAATAGCTATAGGGATGTACGTACAAAAAAATTTCATTTTCAATTCTGCATCACATTGTCCAAAAATATACAGTGTTCCATTTGAAAAAATTGAGAAAATTCAATTCATAGCTGTAAATTTAAAAATTATTTTTGGCCACCCTGTAAACTATTAGGAAGTGAAAATGGCTGAATATGATCACACAGATGTCTCATAACTGGTGCTAACATGTTTTTTATTAAAATCGATAATTGTGACTATAATGATTTTATTAATATACACGTGTAAATGGTATAATTTCAACAAAAAAAATCATTACATCCAAGTAGTCGGGAGTGAGTCAATGATAATACCGGAGTATTATTTCAAAAATGTTCTGATATACATGATATTCCATTTAAAAAAATGTTGGCTCACCTTGTATATTCAAAAATAATTTCCGGTTGTAGACTTTTTTTGTCTAGTTTATTTATGTATTTAAAGTTTCTAGCTATCATGGGACTCGACATATCGAGGTCGGACGCACTATTGCCCCACCCTGTATATTTAGTGTAATAAATTTTAATTTTTTTATATCATTAATCAAATTGCAACCCTTCTTATACAGATTTGTTTCAAGAGCCTTATAATATTTTTAATACAAAATAGTATTTTTCTCTGTTAAACAAAATTTTATTAATTGTAGTGGCATAAAAATAAATAATTAAAAATTCAAAATTCTGTTCACCGTTGAAACGTGGTATATAAGCAGTACTGATTAAAGTGTGCTCCTGAAATTATCGATCAGGATGTTTCGTGCACAATCTGTGTTTATTTGTTATATACTAGACAATATGGTCCCCAAAGTGCCCTTAGAGATGATTGTGGTACACTGCTGCTAACATGACTGAAAGAAAATGGTATTTCCCAAGAAGAACAATTTCACTATTTACTTTCCAGACGAGTTTACTTTCGCTAAAGAAAATTACTCTATTTTCGTGAAACTGCACTACGGAAATTATGTCATTACTCTTAAGCTTGTTTTGTATTACACATAGAAAAAGGATGTGTTCTATATTTAATGCCCTGCTTATAGTTATTTCAGCAACAGTACTTAGACGTAATTAAATTATGTGTTGTAATTTAGAATTCCCTTGCAAAGTAATTTTAGTTAATAATTTATTCCCCTTATTGTTTCTTAAATACAATGTGCTTATACCAAGAGCAACTAAAGAAATTATAAAGTTGTAATATTTGTAATCTGACGAATTTATATTAGTAAAATAGTAAACGACGTTATTAAAAAGAAACATACAATAGGGAATATTTAAGGATTCTATTACTTAAACATCTGGATACATGTTACAAAACATTTTTTATTTTTTTTGTTCGCCAGTGTTATTATTAAGTATTTTCGATACCGGATACTCGTCGGTCAATTTACTACGCCCACTGTCCATTTCCCGTAAAGTTAATGACTGATAATTCCAGAATCATGTGTCCTAAGTAGACAAGCGAAACTAAATTCACAGCTCTTTCTGCGTTTGTCCTATCAACCACTAGATTGTTATTGGGCAGGCTGGTATAATTTTCTGTTCCAAGAATAGCGTAATTACATGCTATAACTCATAACAACACATTCACAAATATTGGGATTTTGTGAAAAATGTCAGCCATATGTAGCTACAGTAACTCAGGGGAGCGAGTTGTTATTCCAGAAAAATTTATATCGTTCTCATCAGCATTATGCAGGAAGCAAGAAGTTGCAAATCTTCAATTCATCCCAGAAAATTGTGCTGTAGTGGCACAATTTTCTGTGAAATTCGCAGCTAAAATGGTTAAAAGATCTCTTCCGCTAAATGTAGATGATTATGAAGTTATGTTCGCAAGCAAGTTCAGTTGAAATATTTTGCCATTTGTGCAACACATTTAAAATAAAAATGTATCTATTAATTTTCCTATATTATTAATTAAGTGTAGAACCTATTAAAGTGATTACAAAAATTCGGTATTTTCTCGCTACTGGCATCACATTTAAGATCGAAAGCCATACCTCCATGCGCATTGGCGTATCAGTGTATTTGTATCATGGTATATATGCAATACTATATCAAATCGCACTAGTTTTTCTGACAGATGAAGAATTGTTCGAAATATTTGCTCTTCAAAATCTGCAAAAGTTTCGAGGTTCCGTAAACATCGACCTCGTACTGTAGAACTCATATACCGGAACTTGTAACGTAAATAGCTATTATATCAACAAACAACAAACAGTAAACTAATCACAATATTGCAATTTATGGTAATTCCATTTTCATAAAAATAGTTGAATTAAGGAAAATAATGGTAATAAGAAATTTTTTTCTAAATCGTCTTGGGAAGCTTTTTTTCGAATAAACTTTATTTTTCTAAGCTCAACAGTTTACAAGACAAAGTATAACTTCTGTGGAGGTGCTACTAACGGACCTGTCCAGAAGCCAGAAATTGTCTTCTACTACCATACAATGAATCCCGGAAGAGATTTCCCATATGCGCTGATTTTCCTATAGACCCTACACTATAGAGTCTACTGTAAAAGCTCAAGGTAGGTTCACGACGGACTATGGAGCATACACTTAGTTCACTCGAGGTTCATGAAATCATTATTAGTATTAATAAAGATGGTAATATAATTAATAACAAAAAATAAGGTAATTCCAAACAAGTAGTATTTTTCATGGTAATATTACACGTAAACAAAACAATGTAGTGGAACAAAATTTTGTTACAAACCATATAATATAAAATGAGTTTGTTATATCAAGAACACTAAGTACATTTCCTTCTTGGTGACAAATCAATCTGTTTTTTTGAAATAACCAACTCATTATATACCATGGTTATGACTTACTCTGTTGTCGGAATTGAGAAGCATACCGGCCTGCCAATGATCAATTGAGTGGTTGGCAGGCTCAATACAAAAAGCGATCACTCCAGATTCTCTCTGTCTTTTTAGGGCACATGATTCTGGAACCTAAATAAATTTTCAACAAAAGTTTATATAAAAGATCTGGTATATCTGGATCTCGAGGTTTTTCAAATTATTTTCTGACACCCTGTACATATATTTCCTCTCTATTATCATGCAAACAGTTTTATATTAAGTAGTGCACATAATTTAAACTAAATTGTATCCTAAAGGACTAGATAAAATGTTCCTTCTTTTAGAACAAGGTTAATGAGTTTTAATTTAGATTTATATGAAGTAACTTTATAAAAGCACTTCATTACAAACTATACGTTTATGACCCATTATATAATATATTTTTCTAAAGAATGTGGGACTATAATCCCACCCAAAATATGAAATCGCACGAAACTGCTGCAAAGAATTACTGAAAGGAAAATTTCATTCTTATTTTATGGCGGTGTCAAGTTAAGATGATTTATGGTTTCCAGCGCGTGCCAAGCTTGTTCCTGAAATCCAACATTTGCGAACTACCATCTGAAATAAGACCGATTACCTCCAGTAATTGAGCTATGGATTGCGTAACAATAAAACAATTTTTAATTTATAAATTATAAGAATGTGTATAAAAGCTTAGGATTACACTACCTTTAAAGCATGCAACATTACATTTTATTTATAAATAAAAGTTAATATGAATAGTATTATGTAAGAAATGCTCTATAAGTATCTTAATAATGTAATAACAGCATTTTTTAAACTATTAACCAAAAATAATTGTTCAGATGTAATCATATAAATTTAATCAATATTATTCTCTACAGCAGATAAAATTGATAAATTTAATACGTTTGTACACAAAGTTTGTTAGATCGCATCTTGAATATGCCTCAATATTTTGGTTCCCTAATTACAATACACATACTCAAAATCTGGGGCGAATTCAACGGAGATTTTTAAATACGCGAAGTTTAAATGTAGAAGGAACTTATCCTGTTATTGGCTACCAGCATGCTGATTTTCTTAATGAGTTGCTGATGAATTGCCTTGAAAATCGCAAGCATAAATCGCAACTAATTGTTCTCTATAAAATTTTGCAACATCACATTGATAGTGGAGATATTTTAACCATACATAACTTTCAAATTCCCAGGACAGCATCTAGGCATCTATTACTAATACCAAAAAGCAACAAAAAAAAACAGTTCCCTCCTTATCAGCAAATGTGTAATATGCATAAGTTAGATTCATCGTTGATTATTCTCAGTTGTAGTCTTGCACACATAAAAAACTTATAATTAAACTGAATTTTTTTGTTTTATTGTTGGCAAAAAAAAAGAAAATTTCTCTTTCATCCTTCTTTTTAATATAATTTTTATATGTATATATGTGTACGTGTATGTGTGTGTGTTAATCTGTTTGTGTATATAAGATTCATTAGTTCAGATATATATTGTGAATAAATTTAATATTTTGTTATTTTTATTGGTGTTCCTTTTCAGTAATTGGGTATTTTATCTGTTGAATAGTCTTATAAATAAATAAATAAATTAATAAACAAATAAATTCCGCGATTATTCGCGAAAAGGGGTCCTAAGTGTCGGCAAAGTATTTTAAAGAAAATTCAAGTAGCTGTTGCCATTTAGATGCATTACTAACATGTAGGGACCAATCAAATATTCATCTACGATTCCTGCCTACGCATTGATGGAACATTTGTGTTGGAACCTACCTTCCTAAATGGCAAGTGAGTTCTCATCCCACCAGACACGTGAGTTGTAATATTTGAAAACATTGTCTTTAGTGAAGCCGACTTCATCTGTCACCAAAAAGCTGAATTTTCGATATACCTTTATATCAGTCAGTCACAAAACCTACAAAGAGCCAGATTTCTAGGAAGTAGATCCTCTTTTTCCATGGTATATACGTATTAACTGTTCTTTAAGTGTGGTTTCCAGTCTATGAGCAACACAACATGTCTAGTAATTATCTTTGGGTTCTCACGGGTTTTTCTGGAAAACCATTGCCTTCAAAAAAATATCTGTGTTACCAGCAGAAAACTTTCTTATACCTGTATAATCATCCCGATCTAAAAAAACCATTCTATTTAATTCTTCACTTACCTCAATTAAATTTTAATACCGTACCTTGAAATGTTTCATTAAAATTTTTAAATAATTAATTGTCAGTATCACCAGAAGATACATAATGAATGAGAGAAGAAAAAAGGTACAATTTCGGGAAAATAAATTAAAAACTACTATTGCATTTCTGGTCGATCGAATCTCGACGAATTGTAATGAAAAAACATAACTTTATGGAAAAAATCTGTCCGCATGTCCGTAGTATCGCGATAGCAACCACAGTTTTTGAGATAAAGCTTTCAAATTTGGTACACTTGTTATAAAGGCTAAAGACAATAAAACCTTCGGTGATGGGCAGAATTGGCTAGCTGAAAGGGGATTCACTGGACCCAAACCTTTTGTATTGACTTTACAGAAAATATATTCTTGATGAAAGATTATAAATCATGTCTACTATATCAAGCGAATAAAGTATATTTTTCAAATACTTAAATAAAGCTGATGTAAACTGATTTTGTACGCATTTGACCTCATAAAATTGGGTTAGGATAAATCTGGCAGTTTGACATTCGAAATATCTAATTTAGTTACAAAAATATCAATGTCAATAACAAAATATTATTAAAATATATGACATGATTTATTATTGATAGTATCGAATGACGCAGATAATTAATTATTTAAAAATTTTAATGAAACATTTCAAGGTACGTTATTAAAATTTAATTAAGGTAAGTGAAGAATTAAATAGAATGATTTTTTTAGATCAAGATGATATATACTGGTATAAGAAAGTTATGTGCTGGCCACATCAGATATTTTATATTGCTATTGAGTGATACTTTGATAACTTCATTTGGGCTTGTTGCAAAAAATATAGGGGTAACGTCAATCCCTATAACCCCAAACGACCCCACTGCGATAACTAATTTCTTTCATATTATACAGGGTTGTTGGATATTTAAGCATTTTGAGTTTCACTAGAAAATTTTCAGCGGTTCCTGAGAAATTGAAAATTTAATGTTTTCAACCCTTCACTTTGGAGGGCTGTATTTCTGCAGAGGTGCATTATTTAGGAAAACGGTGTTAGAAAAATCGTTCTATTTTTCGACATAGATTCGCGGGGTTATAGTTTGTCAGTATAATTTAAAGACACTCTGTATAGAAGGATTTTAATCTTTTAAATCTAAACTCACTTAACAAAACTTCATACGGAATATGAAAATAACAATTTCCATGTTATTCGTAATATTAAATTTAGGAAGCCAACGTCAAAACAGAAGATTTAAAGGATTAAAATTTAAAAATTCGAAATTTTTTAACATCTCAATTGAATTTAAACGGTTATATGTTTTACAGAATAACCCATGAAAAGAAAAATAAAAGATAATATCTGTATTCCCACAACGCGATTATATCTACGAAGTAATTATATCATTTCCTAGTACAGTTAGCTTCAGTTAATAAAATGTTCAACGGTCATAAAATACTAGCAAGAAATATATTACAAAAACACCTTCTAATAGGTATGTTATTAATCCCTACTTTAAAAAGAGCCATACTGTATCTAGAAGTGCAATATAACTTTAAAATCATTAAGACAAGCGTCATTATCCGCAAATTTATGAGAATAGAAATATGTAAGTACATTTTAATGGCCGGTATAATGAAATTTTTAAAATCTTGGTAAATTTTATAGGTTTTGTTGGTTATTTGAGGAAAAAGCTCTTATTTATTGCTCTGGAAATGCAATTTAAGACGCGCGTTTCCACGTTGGCGGACAGCATTTGCATAATTCACACCGAACGAGACAAGACAAATTCCTCGCAGTTTTCATTATAATCCCATTCCAGTAACGTTTTCAACGGAAAACTTAATGGAGTCCGCGAATGTTTACGGTTTCCGTCACTTTTTATTTCTTCCCGGAAAAATTTTCATGCAAGCAAATGTTTTTTCTTGCAAAATCCGCATTCACGTTAGACAGAATATAAAGAAGCTACTGTCGACTAAACGCAGAATGAATAAATACATTTACTGTAACAAAATTATGTAACACGTAAAGTTTCTTCGTTCTTCGTTAAAAACTGACATTACTCACTTTTAAAATTTTCTGAAACAAATTGCTTGGAAAAGCTATTAACATTTTTGCTAAGATTGGTTGTTCCCACACAATGTCAACTCAAACAACAAATAGTAGAGGTTCAAAGCACGAAGCAATTATACTGAATAACTACAATTTGTCTTTCTCTTTTTTGGGACTTACTACCACATGAATAATTCTTCGTCATCTAAAAAATATGGTTAGTTACCCAGTATGTTACTGGAAAAATAAACTTCTCACTTGTGACTTTACGTCGAAAGATTAGTCAGAGGGTGTATTATGGCAACTAATATGAGACACAAAAATAATAATACAGGGTGTCCCAACCAAAAGTAGGCACCATGAATAACTTTGGAGATAAAATTTTTTTGAAAAATTGGTGAAACACGTCGACCTTGTTTCCAAGGGAAACATATTTTAATGTAATACTTGTATACCTATCATCATCCCTCTACCCTACACGAACACCCCCTCAAAAAATTTCAAATGGCAAGGGGATCGAGTGATACATCTTTTGAATGTCTTTCAATTCCCTACATAACTATGTATTTTTTTTAACTTTTATCGATTCGTTCTTAAGGAAAATAATTTTATTTTTGATGATTACACACAATCGAAATCGTTTAAAAAATCTAAAATATACGGCACTGGGTATTGGAATTTATAAAAAAAACTACATTTTTTAGTGCTCTCAAATCAACATATTCCTTGTCCGTTTGGTCTTAGAATAATAAAAGAGTCATAAGTATTTGATAGTCCTTGAACATTAATTTGTTCACAACGAATTTTAAATTGAGATACATTTCACCAGAGTGCGTTCTCAAAATGGTTTATACCCTGCAGGAGAGAATAGAAATTGTCAGCATTTATTTTAAAAACGATAATTGTGCTAGAGCTATGGAGCGCATATTCAATAGAGTCACCCAGATAGAATGGTTGATTCTCAGTATGTTTTAGAGTTATTGACAAAATTTATGGAAACAGGTTCTGTAGGAAACAAAAAGCATGAACCTCAGCGACCGATTAGGAATGAAACAGTCGAAGTGACAGTTCTGGGTTATTTGCAGATGGATAATACTCAATCGATCAGGAAAGTAGCTGAGGCTTCCGGTATATCACGAAGCAGTGTTCATCGAATTGTAAAGGTCCACAAATTTCATCCATATAAATTTAAATTGGTACACGAATTAAACGAAGATGATCCCGATCGTCGGCCTGAATTCTGTGAGACTTTTAGTGAATAATTAAACGGTAATGCCAATCTACTGTACAATACGTGTTTTTTTTCTGATGAATCGACATTTCAGTTAAATGGAGAGGTAAACAGGTACAATTGTAGGTCTTGGAGTGAAACCAATCCACATTTGTTCATGGAAACTCATACTCAAAGGCCTCAGAAGTTAAATCCCAAGTAACACTAATGCTCTTATTAAGATCTCCAAGGTCGCTTTAAAATTATACAATAAAACTTCGAATAAAACCAAATGATCTTCAAGACAAGCTTAGGATCACCATAAAGCAGCTTCTAGCCAAAAAGGGCCCATCCTAAAAGGGTCTTGAAGACTAAATTTTAAAACTATATTAAAAACCATTTAGTTTTAATTTCATATTCTTAAAGAGTTCTTCAAGGCAACCTTAAATTTATGTATTAAAACGTTTTGCATTTAAAATAAAATTGCAGCAGACTAAATTGCCTTGAGAATCATTATAATTAATCCTAAAAGGGTTTTATTTTGTTTTAAAGTCGGACAACTTTATGCGTGAAATAGTTAAAACAACGGCAAGTCTCTAATGGGGCAGAGTGGTAATATTTTAAACGTAACGCATATAAAGCTGATCAAAAATAATATTCAAATGCAAACTATTCTGGTAAAAATTACCAACGGATGGCACTTTTCTGACAAAATATAATAAAATACTTCTACATAACTCGAGCGCCACCAATATAATGGTTTTTTTTATTATCTAAAAATTTTTTTTAAAAATATCGTCAATTTTTATTTTGCATCTAAACATCCAAATGCATTTTTTTATTAAATTGCATGTTTGGACACACCGTCCTTCAGTTATTTAAGTGGATGTAAAGCTCATATATTTCAATAATATTTTTTTCTTTGGCTATTGAAAATATTCATCATGGCGGGTCTGTATCTTATATAAAAAATGGCGTGGTCTAGATAAAAACTGATTGCAAGTTAATAGAACATTTTAAATCTTACAAGACTTAAAATAGCGTTTTATTTACCACTTTAAGTACAATTACTCTCCCAGACATTTATTTACTCTTCCTTTTAAAACTGAGTTGCTTTAATATGTTCAAACTCGTGGCCTTATTGATTTAAAGGGATCTGGCGCGCGTATGAAATCCTAACCTTAAAATTGTGCCGGTTTTGTGATTGCCGAATTTAGTGACTTCGTTTTAATTTAAAATACTTGTCACTAATATTTTCCATTTTAAATATGTCTTCTAGTTTTCACTCATGCATAAAGTAGGTACACGGACTGCACTGGTTCACTAAATCAGCAATCAGTTTATTGAGAAGATGGCGTGTTTTCTCCGATTATGGAGGGGTAGAATTAGTTTTAATAAAGTCATCAAAAATCCAACAGGCATTTCTTTTAACTGACTAAATTAAAACCTTTGACCTTTAAAATATTCTTAATTTACTCTTTAAAAAGTAAAAACTATGTTTTAGGATTTAATGTGGAATTTCATTGAGCATATAGGCTTAAGATAAAATAGTTTTCTTAATGGGTTTTAATGACTACATCAAGAATACTCCATAAAACTACATTAAAACCATTTGTTCCAAAATGGATTGTTTTAAAACCAACTTGCTATTTAATTCTTTAAAAAGGCAAATTAGTTTTAAAATAGCCAATGTCAAGAGTATTATAAAACTAGTATAAGATCAATAGGGCATTAGGAGCAAACAGTTTTTTATTTTAATTTAAAGAGTGCATTAAATCCTTTGCATAAGAATCAGTAGTCTTTAAGAACTTTTAGTTTATCTTAAGGTAATTTTAAAACCACTATCATTTTATTGAATATGTTAAAGCACTTTTAAAACCTAAATAAATCAAAAGTATCTTAGAGGTGTTACTTGGAATGTTTGGGCTGGCATCTTCGGGGATCACATTGTCGGGCCGTTTTTATTCCTGATAATTTAAATGGCGAAGGGTACCTCGATCTGTTAGAAAATAACATCGACCCAATGATTACCCAAATCCTCGAAGAAGACGGTAATCTTTTAGAGGGCGAACTGTTTTTTCAACAGAATGGGGCACCCCCACATTTTACTATAGCAGTCCGTCAATTTTTGGATAATCGGTTTCCTGAGTGATGGATTGGAAGAAGAGGTCCTGTGGAGTGGCCCGCTAAGTCACCCGATTTAACTCCCTTTGATTTCTTTCTATGGGGACATCTGAATTCGAAGTTATTTGCAACAAAACCCGCATCTCTGGAAGAGTTACGTGAAAGAATTGTTCGAGAATGCCGTTTATTGACTAAAGATCTATTGAGAAATGTTCGTACAGAATTTCAAGACAGATTATACTACTGTATGGAAGTCGGTGGGGTTATTTGGAACAGTACATACGATAATTTAAACTGCTTCTTTTATTTTTATTACCCGAACCTAAAATAATGAAACAATTATTTCTCAGGAACGAATCGACAAAAAGTTTTAAAAAAATACACAGTTATGTAGAGAATTGAAAGACCTTTCAAAAGATGTATCACTCAACCCCCTTGCTTTTTGAATTTTTTGAGTGGGTGGCCGTGTAGGGTAGAGGGATGATGATAGGTACACAAGTATTACATTAAAATATGTCCCCCTTGGAAACAAGGTCGACGTGTTTCACCAATTTTTCAAAAAATTTTTATCTCCAAAGTTATTCAGGGTGCCTACTTTTGGTTGGGACACCCTGTATAATTCCCTAACGTTCGGGTGATGTAGATTGTTTTATTTTACATTTCTCTGTACAGGGTATTTCAGTTTTTTTAAATAAACTAAATTTCATCCATAAACAGGTTTATAGGGAAGATCTCTGGAAATTATTTCCGCATGTACAATCCTGTACATGCCCCCAAATAATTCTGGGTAGTCAGGCGACATTTTCTTAAATAGAACACCCCATATATTTTTGAATTTTTTGAAGTACTTTAATGGTGTCTATCCACACAGAACTTTTTTTTAAGTTGATTTACCGGTTTGAGTGTAATTAATTCTTTTGTAGAAAATTTTAACTTTACCGACTACCATTAAATAAATCTCAGCAGCCACAAATGTGAAATTTAAGAAAGAATAATTGAATTTTGTGTTACAAAAGGTTCGTAAATATTTCAGTTAAAATTGCACGATCCTCTGATATACAGTTTGATCAAAATTTGTTGCACTACTTCGAAAATTTCAAATTCATTTTTCTCAATTTTCACATGAAAGTATTAACTAACGAACTTGTTTTGTATTTATGTTCCTATAGCTTATCTTCAGCCGTTTTCGAGATAATCAGCAAGACTAAAAAGTGTTTCTTATTATATGTTTTTTTTGGTAACTAAATAAAACAAAAAGTTTGCTATAGTAGCATGAGATTTTATTCTTCGCGATCAGTTTCTGGCATGACCTTTCAAAAACATAAGCATGTCTCCAAATTGATAGTCCTCTCATTAATATATTAATGATGCGTGTGTTTTTATATTCGACAAAACGCTTTAATTACGCTTTGCACCTGAACTGTTACAAAAGTATTTACTTTTTAAAACCTACAATTTATTTGCTTGCTTTAGTAAACATGCTTAAGTTTAATGGGAAGAATTCGATTGCTATCATCTTTACCTCAAGCAAAATTTTTATGTTTGATAGTTGCTAACTTAAATGAGATCAACCAAAGATATACAGATGTACATAAATATAATTAAACAACTTTTATTTTTTTAAATTGGATTGTTGAAAATCAGATTTCATTAAAAACCTTTTTTGGGGCAAAATTTTCAGTTATTCGTCTGTATGTCGGGTGTAGATTGGATTATTTGAAAATTCTAAAACTTTTGCTTGGTTTAAAATTTGGAAGTTACTATTTATTTATTTATTTATTTTTTGGGAATATCCGATGCCATACAGTCCTCCCGTGACCTCCGACGCCTCACGGGAGTCGCGCCAGCGCATTAACTACAGCCACTCTCCACATCCCGTAGGGTTAGTGACTGTACATATTAGAATCGTGTGCCCTAAGCAGATGGAGAGAACCCAGAATGACCGCCTTCTGCATTTGGCCTGCCAGCCACTCGGCAGATTTCTCGCAGACCGGTATGATCTTCAGTTCCGAGAGCAGCGTAGGCTTTATCCCTCCGAGTACACCGATTATTAGAACGACCATTTTTACTGAGTGGCCTGGGTACAACACTTGGAGCTCGTACCGGAGATCGCGATATTTGGTCAGTTTCTCCTCCTCCTCCTTCAAGATGATGTTTTTCTCCGCAGGTGCCGAGAACTCGATGACATACATCTCCTTGAGTTGATGGTCGCGGAGGACTATGTCAGGCTTGTTGGCTTGGATTAGCCTAACAGTCGGGAACGAGTAGTTAAAGTAAATCCGGCATTTCGCGTTCTCGACAACGGACTCAATATCTCCGGGGACGTAAGGCAGCACTGGTGTCTGGTCTACCCCGTACGAGTGCCTTAGATGATAGTATAGCACTCGGAACGCCGCGTTATGTCGGTGGATGTAGGCCGAAATCGCATATATGGGGCAAGCAGAGAGTAAATGCATGAGCGATTCCGGCGCCTGACGGCAGGTTCTGCAGTTGATATTAGGAACCTCTACACGCCACACGCGGCTACGGTAGACTAAGGTGTTGAAAACACCATTCTGGCAAGCCATAATGAATCCCTCGTTCTCAGACTTAAGCCCGACTGACCTTAAGAAGGCGAATGTTAGCCTGGTCGATAAACCCAGCGTTTCTATATTCTTATAGAAGACACCATGCTGGGGTTTATCGACATGCTGCCGAAACAGTTTTTCCTGTTCAGCAGCTCTGATTCGGGCTTTCAGACGATTTGGCTGAAGTTTAGTGACTGACACTACATCAGCACCTCGCCGGCCTCCTCGCCTGATGTCAAATGCGAGACCCAGTTCATCTGCGTTTCGCTTTGCGGCCTTCAACAATCCTGCTCCCACTCCTACAGTTTCGTGATGTTTTACAAACCGCAAGAGGGGATCTGAGCTCCTGAGGATGTTACATGCCATACTCAGTACTACTCTGCCATGCGTACACTCCAGGCTCAAGAGTTATCGGCCCTCCCGTTGACGTGGGAGGTACACACGAGGAACGGACGATCTAGGATGAATACTTCTGTAAATATTCATCATCTTGCGGGTATCTCTGTCCAATTGGTGCAGCTCATCTACTGTCCATTTCACTACACCAAAGAAGTAGAGCAGAACCGGAACGGCAAGCATATTAGTTGCAGACACCTTGTTCTTCCTCGAAAGTTCGGAAGACCAAATTTTTGGGAGGCGGTGTCTGTACTTGCCGTGGAGAGAATCCTTTATTTGTGTTACATCCTGGATGTGCCTTTGTTGCTCACCCAGATATGTATAGGTCTCTCCGGCATCCAGATGTCTTAGGATGCTTCCGTCTGCGAGCTGCGCATCTTCAGGAAATTCCCCGCATCGTCCTCTCTTGAGGTGGACGACTGCACATTTGTCCAACTTGAACTCCTTTGTCGCGTGTATTCTTCGACCACCCTAAGAGCATTTTGTGGTTCACGCTCTCCGGAGGCATAAAGTTTAAGGTCATCCATATAAAATAGATGGGTGACCTTCTCCGGTCGCTGGGTGGTCCACATTGTTATCCGCGGGTTTGGTAGAACCCAACGGACAACGGTAGCAGTGAGATGCAGAAGAGAAGAGGACTCAGGGAGTCACCCTGGAAAACTCTTCTCCTAAATGCCACCTGTTCTGTCGTGACCCGCTGTGCACCTGATGTTATGGTGAATCGAGTCTTCCAGAGTGGCAGCAGCTGTTCTATGCATCTCACTAGTGGTGCTGGTACGGCAAGACATTCGAGCAAGTACAACAATAGCTCATGCGATGTTGATCAAATGCCTTGCGGTAATCAATCCAGGCCATCGACAGATGGTTTTTTATCGAGTATGTGCAGCGGAACATCAAAGGCAATCAGCATTAAGATTAAATCGAACATAAACTGTGTTGTCGAAGGCACGTCATTTTTTTTTAGTTTTATGTTGCACAGAATTTATGTAACGTTTACAATCACGTTTGTCCCAGCACATCAGGTCAGTCTCGCACACCTTACAAATTATTATAGCACCATTGTAAAATAAATCCTGGAATTCACTGATAAATTTATTCACTTAGTCAGCATATGGCCGTTTTTTACCCTTGGGCAGGTCTGACATATTTTATTATTAAATTAATATCAAGAATAAAATACAAAAAATAAAATTATCAACAATATAACGGAGAGAAATAAATTACGTTATTGACACCTCGACGCATAACAGTAGACTAAAATAGTAAACAAGCCTCGCTTACATACTTGGGTATTTCTCTACCTGGCACCTCCCATGATTTGCGGATCGAAATGACGACTTACTTATTAATGTTTGTTTAGAACTAATTTTCTATTTTAGCTTTAAAACTTTTATTGTATAGGTTTTAGCTCATTTTATTCACTTATAAGTTCCTGTCTATGCTGTTACGGTTATGGAGTTATGATTATAAGTTTATTAATTTTTTTGTTCTTGTATACCACGATAATACTATAAAAATTGTTTTTGTTTGGTTTGCCACAGAATAGTGGTCAATAAAGGTCGATCTATCTATCCATCTACATAGTCTTATCTTTATATTTACCAAATATATAAATAATTTACTAATTATGTATTTAAAGTTCCATAAATTCGGATAACGAGCTAATATAATTTTAGGAAGTAACATCCAGAAAATATCACAGGGATAGCTTGACTAGGACCTAAATAGTTTATTGCTCTCTAAATATTAGTGTTTTGATAAGCTTATTTGTAATCAAAACATTTAAGGCTGTTGGAGGACAGTCTTACCTCTCTTTGCTATAGATTACAAATAAAATCTTACAAAGAAATTCTTATCAATGGCTACAATATTGTAATTTCCAAATGAAATCGTCTAATCTGTAAAGCCAGCTTATTTTAGATTTTGCTTAAACTTTGTGAGAATCTACTTTAGGGTTCCAAAGAAGGAAATCCACCGCCATTTAATTTTCGCATGCGTCAGTTCCCGCCTGGTCGAATTAAAACATTTAAAAACCGTTATTTTTAAGATTTAATATTTTTAGCTTTTTCTATTAAAGATATCTGCACGTTCAAGATTGCATTTCAAAGCTGAAAGATAGTAGTTTTTCTGCAAAGAAGATAAATTCACACAATAAATACCCCCGAAAAATAACACGGTGCTGAAAATACGTGTATTTTACTGATTTTTTGATTTTTAACTAACTCCAGTATCTCGACTGTTGAATGCAAACGACTAATATTTCTCAGAGATCAATTGCACATATCGTGGTAGAAATAAAACCTACAATTGACTCTTACGGCCTACTCTTTATAAAGAAAATCTCTGCTTGAAATTTTGAAATTTAAAAAAATCGCATTATTTAGGCTATAATATGAATGTGTTGGCTACGAGATAAACATATGAAACTTACAGGATATTTTGTTCTTACTCTGAACTTCAAAAGCCTGTAATGCTCGTTTTGTTATTTTCATCCTTTATGCGTGTACAGGTGGCTTAAAAGAAGCAAAAATATCAGTCATTTGTTTATTTTCTAGTTCAATAATATTAGTTATAATTGATTATTTTTAACATGAAAATCCTTAAAGAAGTTACAGAAACTACATATTACATTTTCATTGTAATTTAATATATTCTTATCCTTACTGTTTTCTTTCTTATGTTTTTGTGAGTTGATTAGAATAAAATTAAGAACAAGAATAATTTTGAATGTGAAATATTATTTCCTGAAATTATGAGTAAGTTAACATTCAAATTATCTAAGTAGTATAGTTAGACATTTATAATACTTTTTATTTGCTCATTAATAGATCGTCTGACGTTGTCGAATTACAAGAACGCTCCTGTTCTAGCGCTGTTGTCATTGTTACAAAAATCGTAGGGTATAGGCGCTTTGCTGCTAGTAGTAATATTTACTAATAGAGTTACTTTTCAGAAAGTACATAGTTTGTTAATTTTAAAAATAAACAAATGACTGATATTTTTGCTCTATTTAAACCACCTGTACACGCACAAAGGATAAAAATAACAAAACGAGCATTACAGGCTTTTGAAGTTGAAGGTAAGAACTAAATATCCTGTAAGTTTCATATTTTTATCTAGTAGCCAACACATTCATATTATAGCCTAAATAATGCGATTTTTTAAATTTCAAAAGTTCACGTAGAGATTTTTTTATAAAGAGTAGGCCAGACGAGTCAATTGTAGGTTTTATTTCTTCCACAATATCTGCACTTGATCTCTGAGAAATATCAGCTGTTTGCATTCAACAGTGGAGACACTGGAGTCCGGTTAAACATCACGAAAAATCAGTAAAATACGTATTTTCAGCACCGTGTTATTTTTCGGGGGTATTGATTGTGTGAATTTGCACAAAACTACTATCTTTTAGCTTTGAAATGCCATCTTGAATGTGTAGATATCGTTAACAGAAAAATTTTTACAGCTAAAAATATTAGAGCATAAAAATGACGTTTTTTAAATGCTTTAATTCGGGCAGGCAGGAACTGACGCATGCGAAAATTAAATGACGGTGGATTTCCTTCTTTGGAACCATAAAGAATATTCTGACAAAGTTTATGCAAAATCTAAAATAGCGGAGTAACAAAAAAATTTTTTTAGACGTTTTCATGTGGAATGACTCAATTG